>BQKN01045583.1:2476-27448 GCA_022839385.1 Asparagus kiusianus
GAGGTATGATGTTAACGTGACAAGAGAATGTTGCGATCGGAGCAACTCGGTGGACTTATCATCCTATTGACGAGGATTGATAAGTGGATTTGTCAGAGGTTTAGTGTTAACGTGACAGGATTATGTGTACTTGTGACTTGCACAAGGTTTTGGGAATTAACGTCTCGCTGGGGAGACTTGCTAGGTGAGTTTATCACCAGAAGCGATGAGTTTTGATGCTTGCGATCTGAATAAGACTTTGAAGACATAGTGTCTTGCTGGGGAAGATTACGATTTGAGCAATTTCGAGGACCTATCATCCTATTAACAAAGATTGATAAGTTGATTATCAGAGGTATATTGTTAACGTGACAAATTAGGAGTGATGCAAGCTGCATTTATACTCTGTGGAGGTGATGATCGTCAGGAGTGTAATGCTAACTCGACGATATGAAAGATTCGTTACTTTTAATCCAATGGATTCCAAGTAACCAACCCCCAGTCTTGATTAAGGCTTAGCAGGGGAAGAAAAAGAGGTAGACAAGGCACATCGCCTAGTGAGGCACTATCCATGAAGTCGGAATAGAGGCACATCACCATGTAGGCCATTATCTGATGAGTTTGACTATCAGAGATAACGGTTAATGTGATAATTTTGTGGATCTGTCATCCTGTTAAAGAGGATTGACAAGTTACTGGTCTTATCAGAGGTAGCTGTTAACGTGATAGTTTTTAGTAGACACGCCATCCTATTGAAGAGGATTGACAGGTTGATAAACTATCAGAGGTAAATGTTAACGTGATAGTTTTGGTGGACTCGCCATCCTACTTGAAGAGGATTGGTGAGGGAATCTAGAGAAAACAGACTATTAGCGGTGATCATTAACATGATAGTTTTAGTGGACCTGTCATCCTATTGAAGCGGATTGACAAGTTGATGGACTATCAGAGGTAAATGTTAACGTGATAGTTTTTGTGGACCTGCCATCCTATTGAAGTGGATTGACAAGTTGGTGGACTATCAGAGGTAAATGTTAACATGATAGTTTTGTGGACCTGCCATCCTATTGAAGCGGATTGACAAGAGAATTTGGAAGGAATGGACTATCAGAGGTGATCATTAACGTGATAGTTTTTTTTAGACCCGCCATCCTACTTGAAGAGGATTGGTGGGGGAATTTGGAGAAAACATACTATCAGAGGTGATCATTAACGTGATAGTTTTAGTGGACCTGCCATCCTATTGAAGCGGATTGACAAGTTGATGGACTATCAGAGGTAAATGTTAGCGTGATAGTTTTGTGGACCTGCCATCCTATTGAAGTGGATTGACAAGTTGATGGACTATCAGAGGTAAATGTTAACGTGATAGTTTTTGTGGACCTGCCATCCTATTGAAGCGGATTGACAAGTTGATGGACATGACAGTTCTGGTAGATTTTATGGTTGACAGAGGTATTTTATTGTACGTGACAACTCAAAAAAATTATTATTCATAATCCAATGAACTACAAATAAACCAACCCCCAGTCTTGAACAAGTGTAGGGGGGAAAGGATTAGACATGGCACATCGCCTAATGGGCCACTATCTAACGAGTTTGACTATCAGAGGTAGTTGTTAACGTGATAGTTATTGGACCTGACATCTTACTGAAGAGGATTAGCTTCAGTGGCCGTAGTATCTTCCGATTCTGACTGGGAAGAGTGAGCTTGGCTTGATTGCTCAGGAGAAGATTGGGCTTGGTCCGATTGCTCGGGCTGATCCTGCCTACTTTGTTCTTCAGCTTTGATCCTGACAATAATCTTTTGAGCCTGTTCGCCTTGAGAGATCAGTTGTCTCCAGGAACGGCATTCTGCAACCCCTATTCGGGCTAGGATGTTGGTCTACAGGTTGTGTCGGCAGGTCTCTACTAAGGTAGACTGTGTCATACCTGACGAACACCGGAGAGCCATGGTTCGGAACCTCTTGACAAAGGCTTTGACGGACTCCCTCTTCTTCTGCTTAGTGGCGAGAAGAGTATGGATGGAGACTTCTGTATCCTCTTCAAAGAATCTTGATAGGAAGAGTCTCTCTAGATCTGCCCACTTTTGGATACATCCCGCAGGCAGTTTTCTGAACCATTCAAAGGCAACTCCCTTGAGGGTGCCAATGAACAATCGAGCTAGAATGGCATCGTTTGATATCACATTCCCAGTCTGTGACTTGAAATGATAGATATGTTGGTTTGGTGATCCCGTGCCGTCAAAAGTTTGTAGCGTCGGGACCTCGAATTTTGGAGGATAAGGGGTTGCATCCCATTCGGTAGGATAAGGCCTGGTAACTCCCTCATCTTGGAGCTCGCTTCTATTAGCAATGACATTTAGGCGGGCTTCCAATTCCTCGATTTTAGCCGACTGAGGATTCTGCTCGTTTCTCAGTCTCTCTTCCCTCATCAGAGGAAGATTCTAGGTTGTGGGCTTCTTGGTCAGAAGCCGTGTCATCAACCATTTTTCCCTTCCCTTTGCTTGTGTGAGGTTGGGACGAAGACGTTCTTTCCCTTCGGGAAGATTCTTGCCTGAGTGGCGAATCTGTCTTCTGAGATTTGGCCTTGTCTGCGACGAGTTGAGTCAACAGGGCCAGGAGTTCATTGATGGCCTCTTGCTGAGATTTGAGCATGGCTTCCTGCTCATCAAGTCTCTTTGCGAGATCTTCATGGTTTCCCGTCATATAAGCGGAGCTCTCATGTTCAACAAAAGAGCTTGATGATTGGGACTCTGCAATGGCTGAGTGTTCATCATAAGAATTGGTTCCTCTGGCTAAACTCTAATAGTTGACAGGAGGAATGACTCCTGTTCGCGTCCGAGTGCGTTGGTAAATTCCTTCAAACTCGTTAGCGATTTCTCTGACGGTCAGTGAACGACTTGTCTCGGAGTCATCGGAACTAGGGCCTGAGGCTTTCCCTCTCCCGATCAGATTAATAGTAACCCCAGGATATTCGGTCTTTGGAGTCTTCTTCTTGTATGAACGTCGTCGTTGGTCGAGCAAAACAACGTTCATAAATTGGTCGAACACCAATTGTTTGGCTGCATATGAGCAGCATTGACATCCCGAGAGGACCGTAGGAATGACTTGTTGCATCGGTCTTTCTCTCGATATGAACTCTCTCAAGTCTGTTGTAAAGACTCGAGAATTTCTCACTGATTGTGAGGTTTGAATTGGAACCCCTAGTCCATGATTGGAGAGGACTGGCTCTTGATGAACATGGACCTGGTTGAGATGCCTTGAATCCATAAACTTTTTATATCCGCCCCTCAACCTAGTCGCTCTACGCAGACTATTCGGGGGTCTCGCTGCCCGGTCAGCGAGCCGGGGGTCCAGGGGGCGGCGCGCCCCTGGCCAGGGGGTCCGGGGGGGATGGTATACCCCCCGGCGGGGTTCGGGGCAGCGCCCCGAAGCTCCACGGTATACACCAGGCGCGGTATTGGATTTGAAACTTGGGACGCGAGGGTCGCGTTTGGCATTTGATACGCGAAGGTCGCGTTTGGCATTTGATACGCGAAGGTCGCGTTTGGCACTTGAGACGCGAAGGTCGCGTTTGGCACTTGAAACGCGAAGGTCGCGTTTTGGTCTGGCGACATGAGGGTCACGTTCTTCATTGTCGACGCGAGGGTCGTGTTTTGACTTGGAAACGCGAAGTTGAAGTTCGCGTTCAATGAAGGCTTGAGGTCCGCGTTTTGGCTGCAAAACGCACCATTGAGGGTCACGTTCAGTCTGGTTCTCGCGAAGCTCATGTTCAGGCTCATAGACGCAAAGTTCGGGGTCACGTTTAGGATCACGAACGCGAAGTTCGCGTTGGTTGGAAGATCGATTTTCTCGAAGTTGTGCCCGTCGTTGAGACCTTCTTCTTCGACGAGTAGCGTTCTTCTTGGCTTGTTTCAAAGCCTTAGCAGCAACGTCATTGACGTTTATGGAGCTTGTCTCCTCCATAGGCCGTTTATGGCCTGTGGCACGTCTTGTGGACGCGGAGGTGGGATATTCAACTCGCTGCGCGAGTTCAGCAGAAGTCGAGCCCGCTCCTGAAGCAGAGGGGCTGTTCAACGATTTTTGGCCAAAGGAGAGGACTTTCTTTGGCGTTTCAGCAACAGTTAGAGATTTAATCTCCTTGGAAACTTCGCGGATCTTGCGCATAGCCTTGGGACTAAGGGATCTGGAGGAGATAGCCTCCTCAAACTTGGCTTGATCAAACTCGATAATTAGAGTTTCAACCATCGTTCCAGCGAGATGAACATCGGACTGCGCCACCACTTCTTCATCAGAAAAGCTAGTCCCGAGCAGAGTCGCCATCTTTTGTATGTAGGAAAAATTGCAAAGAAGAGAATAAAGGAAACTTGAATTGAATTCCTTAATCTCGGTTACAACGTGATTACAAAAGAGAAGAAAACAAATTTGGTTTTCTCCTTTGTTTAAAACTGGGTTCTTCTCGGTAGCGATGGAGTGCCTCCCTCGAATGCTTGCGTCGAGTTTGCTCTCCGTTGACGATCCGACGTTTTGATTCACTGGAACGATGTCTTCTCCTCACGATTTGACGTTGTGGAGAACTTGCGTGGCAAGTTTGAAACTCTTGATGAGTTGATAACTCTGAACGAGTTTTGAAGAACTCTGTAAAAGAGTTGTTTCAAACCGAAAGTTCGGTTAATAAGCCAAGGATCAGAGCCTCTTGATCTCGGTTGCTGAAGAATGCTTCCAGATCCGATGATTGAAGAAGCTCTTGTTGCCGATCTCTGGATCCGAGAATGCTCCAAAGCTCCTGTGGCTCGCCTAGAAACTCCAACCGACCGACCCCTTAACTCAGTTGAGTTTACCCCTATTTATAGGGGATTAGGGGGGTGTAACCGCCCCTTAAATCTCTCCTAAGTAGGGTGTAACTGACCCCTTAATCCGCTCCCAAGTGGGGCGGAAATCCCTTAGATCTTGGGGAAAACGGTTCCTGCAACCGTTCAACTCGTGCTTGAACGAGTCAAACGCCCACCTTGGCGTTCAGGACCCTAACCTCACGTCTTAGAATCGAGACGCGAGGTTGGGTGTTGGTTGAACACCAATGAACGCGAGGGTCGCTCGCGTTTGATTTGTTGTAACGCGGGTTTCGACCCTAGCATTTTGATGTTATAACACGGGATTCGACCCTAGCGTTTTGATGTTGTAACGCGGGATTCGACCCTAGCGTTTTGATGTTGTAACGCGGGTTTCGACCCTAGCGTTTTGATGTTGTAACGCGGGTTTCGACCCTATCGTTTTACTGTTGACACACGGGGAGGATCTCCGCGTCTTGCCTTGAAGAGATTATTACCAAGTAATCTCTTTCTGTCATAGCGTTGCAAAGATCATTATCTTGTAATCTTCGTCTTGGCTCCTTGAGAATATGAGAGTCGTCAGATTGTAACTCCCGATGTTGATTGTGAAGGCCGTTGATTAGAGCTTTCATCAGTTGTCGTGAAGGTCGTCAGATTGTAACCTTCAGCGATCTATGTGAAAGTCTTCAAATTGTAGCCTTCTGGAAGTCGTCAGATTGTAACTTCCATCATCGGTATTTGATGGGGGATAAGCTATCTATTGTGATTTTTAGACAGCCTACAATGCTATAAAGAACATATTTTTATACTCACATATACGTTTTAGGCTCAACAAATCCTATTAAAACTGATTAGAAAACTTTTAAGAACATAGGAGAGGACTGGGCGAGATGTTACTCGCCTGAGGGGGGTATTGTATAACTCATGAACACGCGTGAGCATGCTCCTCCTTCGATAGAATCGCTCCAAATCCCGCTGAAACCCTTCGAGACTCCTCAAAAATCACCAAGAACGGATCTAGGGTTTGGGAGAGAAGAAGGGGGCTGCTAGAGTTTGTAAAACAGAATAAAAGAGGTGATTTTCGTGATATAACATGTATATATATGGCAGCAAACCCGAAACCCGAAACCCGAAACCCGAAACTGGAAATTCAGTCTGACTAGGAACATTCTCTTCGGTATTTTGGCTATAACTTTCTCATACGACCTCATAATAAGGTGATCTAAGATTTGTTGGAAAGATCTTGAAGAGACCTACAACTTTGGTATTATACACTTTTACATATTCTTAATGAATCAGTGTGAAAAATATAGAAACTCTTAACTGGTCAAAATTCCCAGATTCTCACTCTTGGCCTTTGTGCATGATTTGTGTATTTGAACTCATATATTCACAAATATACATTGAATTGACCTCAAATCAATTCTTATCATACTCAAACATCAAAGATATATTATTTTTACCATATAACATATTTATAATTATTTATCACATTATATTCAAATTTTACGGGTTTTACAACCGTGACCTGCATGGGCCACCAAAAAAACCTGTCACGCCCCGCTTCCCGAAATACCTGGGAATCGAAACGTGAAAAAGCCCGCAACGTATTAGATTGAGAAAAAAATATACACTATCATTTTTTTTTCTTTTTTTTTCTTTTCTACTCAATCCAATACGCTAAGCGTCTGGAAATAAATACAATGCGAAGTCACAGATCCCCGATCACAATCAACAAGAATATAATGAACAATACAGAATATGAAATTGACATATCATCAAAAGTAGATCATTCGAGATATAAAATATTTGGGTCAACATGCTCTTATACAAAACTGAACAAATGAATACTGAAGAGGTACAAAGATACATCGATCAACGGAAATAGAAAGAACTACAAAAGTATATTAGAACCATCAAAGATTAAGTTTCGACTCCTTCTTCTGCTCCGTCTACAAGGCACTCCTGTTGAGAATCTTTTGACTCCTGCTGAACCTGTTCTTCCTCTAAGTCTGACGTACACCAGAGAAAATAGGTGTACGTCAGCGTCTATGGCACACGACAAGACCCGACCCCACAAAGAAAAGAGAACGAACAGAAATCCAATACGACAAACGATACGATAACAGAAATAACAAAAGAACGTACAACTGAAATCCACAAATCAACATGAAAATACTACTAAATCATGATAACAAAAAGCATCCAAAATCGATTAGGTAACGAGATCATATAGCTAGCAATCAGTCTAATCATCCATGTAACAGGGTCATACAATAGATGGAATTAATGCTTAAAAATCTATAACAAGAGATGTACTACGTCGAGCGAAATAATCCATACAAGGAAACCCTCATGTATATACCATATGTCTTAAATTATAGATAATTAAATATTAACCCCGATCTATGTATGAAAAGAACACTACTGGCCTACATCTCACAAGAAATCATACCTAGCCAAGAAACAAGGTCATGTAATTAGCCATCCTATAACAAGTCACTGGTCATATCTCACACAGAGTCAACGCTCCTGTCATCGGATACTGACTGCTCACAAATCCCGTACGTGCATCCAATCCCGCTACACATGCGACCAGAGGACTACACGTAAATCGTTTTCTGCCTGGTCCGAACTCAAGCAAAACTCGGGTGACAAAACGATTCCACTGACTAAAGTGATGTATACACTTCACTTTAGCCCTACAAACCAACTCCAGTGGCGACACGAACCACGGGAGCGAGCCTGGAAGATACATCAACAGCCTTATCCGATCACATGAACATTAACTTCCCATCCCAACTCTTCTCGTTTTTCTAAATCAAGCATAATCCTCATTGAAACTCGGGTTCACCACCTAAACACACCCACACATGTCACTAGGTCTGTTCATGACGCACGAGGCCATTAAGTCATGAACTACTAAGGGTTCTCAAACACAATTAGGAACAATCAATGTAACTAATCATGTGCAATAATATCATAGCATCTCAGATAATCAAGATTAAGAATTATAAATCATAAACAGAGTCTACATAATTCAGAAATATTTCCTTTTCCAAACTAATTTCTTTTAAAATTATCATAATTTTCCTCAAATGATTCTGTTCTCAAATAAATTCTTTTTAATTAATATAATTATCCAGAAATGATTCCTCTACCGAAATAAATTCTTTTAAATCATATAATTATTCTAAAATAATCTTTTCTCAAAATAGTTGAACAATTTAAAATAGCTTGTTTTTCCAAAATAAATTATTTTAAATCATCTATTTTAATAATTATTTAAAACCAACTCATTTTTAATAAATCATTTTCTTATCATAATAATTCTAAAAACATCTCAACATAATCACTTTTACACAAAATAAATTTTCCTTTAAATTACTCATCATAATATCATTGTTAAATATTAACCATCAATAAGCCACGCATATAATAACAATTCACAATCTAATCTATGCAACTAATTAACGACAGATATAAATAGGAAATGACGAGTCAAGAGGAGCGGGATCTTGCCTCGGGGTTCGTTGAACGAATCGACACTGACGACACGAGGATCTCGGCGTAGCTACGAGGCTATCGTCAGCGGGAGAGGTTGTCGGCGACGTCGATGGCGAGGTGAGGACAGCGATGAGCTCGGGCAGTGATCGTGGGGCGGCACGAACGGGGGTGAAGGAAGCAGCGACGAGGTGGGGGCTGAAGGAGTCGGGGTCAGCGGCGTCACTGGCGGCGCGGTGGCGGATCTAGGAAGGAGGGGGACGTTGGTGGTGGTCGCGCGGGTGGAGGAGGCGCTGGAGTTGGGTTCAGTCGGCTCTGGCGTTGGTCGCCGGAGGCGGGGGTTGAGGCGTGCTGCAGCGGGTGGCTGGCCTGGTGTCAGGTTTGGCTGGAGCGGGGTTGGACGTGGAGCTCGGCGAAGCAGCGAGCTCAGGGGAGAGAAGCGACGGTGAGCGGCGACTAAGGGCGGAAGAGGAGCAGGGGATGAGGGCGGAGGTACTGGCAGAGGGTGGTCATGGGCTGACGGGGTTGGGTTGGCGGTGATGGTCGTCGAGGAGGTTGGAGCAGCGGTGGCCTCGAGCTCGAGGCGGATGACTAGCGGAGCCGACGTTCAGGGCGGCGGCGAACTTGGGCGGCTGGATCTGATGGGGTCTCGATGGTGAGGTGGTCGTGGTCGTCGGAGCAGCGGCCTAGGGCGGCGTTCGCCGGCGACGGGGAGGAGGTCTGGGTGTGGGTGGAAGTGGAAGAGGAGGTCGGTGGTTGGGTTTGGGAGAGAACGAATGAGAAGAGGAAGATGATGATGATGGCGGCTGAGGATGTTCACATGAAAAGAAAAAAGAAAAATAATATTTATATATAGGGTTAGGGTTAGGGATTTAACAAAAATAAATTAAAATAAATAATTATCATTATTTAAAAATCAAAATAATTATGGAATAGTTATCTACAAATAAAAACGTACATGTTATGCTATTACAACAGTTGATACGAAATAGTCAAAATATATTCATATTGTACAATTAAACGAGAATAATTAATAATAAAAATATATTTACTTATATTTAAAATCAAATAATTATGAGATAATTATATACACAGTAAAACATACCATTTATACTAATATGACAACTGATACGCAATAATTAAAATAATACCATAATTTATATAAATAATACGTAATTATTAATTCACCATAATACACGACATAATACGTAATAGTAACAATAATATAACATATTATTTAAAATGGTACGTAATAATATCGATAATACAACAAATTAATTTCAAAAATTTTCACCGCACAAAATTAATTTATAAATATTAATATCATTTAAATAAATATAAAACTTAGACTTTAAATCATAGAAAATTGTAGAAATTCAAGAAAAATACAAATACTCTTTTAAAAATTATAATTAAATATTTTAAGATACAAAACATTTATTTTAACTAGTATCAAAATTCATGGTCCTTACACCAGAGTCATCAATATTGTTCTCCTTCAAAATCTTAATCTTTTCAAGCTTATTAACGGAATCCTTCGACATGCCTCCAGTGTCCCCGGTCTCAAAAATATCAAGAACCTCAATGAAGGGAGCATAATCCATGTTTCAAAAATATCAGAGAGGGAAAAATTACAGCTGACATTCACATTATAATCAATAATGTGAATTTAAGAATTTAAAAATTAAATTAAGTTCTTAGATGAATGCAAGCCAAGTAATTTACCATAAAACTCCTTGATACTTTCTTTTCTTTCATAGATTGACATAGTCGTTCTTCCGTCGATATAAACATGCAAATAAAAAGTTCTCGGGCTGCAATACATTAGTAATCTGGTGCTCAATACAAAAGAGGACAAATCCTCGGGTTAGGAAGATATCAACCTTATACATTAAGATCCTCATACAAACATCACACCACCACACACAGCAGCAAGCCAACACGCAAAAGCATGTATCTCCCTTTCCAGAAATGCAGTTCAGATAGACTCTCCAATGGGTTTGAGTTGTCATAATAACCGACTGCAATTATTCAACTAATTCAATAACAAAGGACAAGCTGGAATCCTACAGTACATTTCAGCTAAGATGTAGTGCTCCATTGCAATGGAAGAATATTTTTTCCTTTTCAGTTGCATCCAGCAATGACACTAATGCCTGCAGGGGATTATTTAAAATAAATGAACTGCCTAATGAATAATTTGAAGAGGTGCATCCACTTCATGTGCATTCAAATGAGGACAACCCTTCTTCTCCTAGCTTTATATTTAATGGGCAATAATAATAGCTTAAAAGTGTAACCTGTATGCATTCTATCATAATGATTGTATTTGTTTTAGCAAAAATAACAGACTTCGCGATCTCCTTCGAATGGTAAAGGATGAGTCTTTATCATAATGTATCACTACTGCACATAATAATCTTTTAGAAGTCCAAACTCTTTACCGTTGTTATCTAACGAAGTTGCAATATCGATTCAACTTATTCATATTCAAAATTCAGATCTCTTAATAGCCTTCAAAACATTCACAGCATAATAAACTAGCTAAATCTAATTCTGTATCCCAAAAACAAATAATCCAGAAATAACAAATTTAAGCGAGGCTCGCTCCTTCAGAAAAGCAAAAGATTAAAGCATAAATCGTGAGCAAAACATCAAAATTTGGGGAAAATGAACGGATAATGATGAATGATGCTGAGAAAAACTAAAGAGAATTAGGGTTTTGAGATCTCACCGAGGGTTGGGAGGAAAGAAATGACGGTGGCGGGAGAAGCTCGAGCCCTAGTTTCAGTACGTCGAGATGTGAAGAGGGTCGAGTAGTCTTCGCGCTCAGCCTTTGTGAGGGAGAGGAGATTGTCGGCGATCCGGTTGAGCTTCTGGTCTCGGGATTCGACGGCGGTGGAGAGGAGGCGGAGGAGAGGGCGATGAGGGATTTTGGTGGTGAGACGGGGTATTTGGGGAGCTGTGATTTGGGATTTGGGGGATGGGGTGGTTTGGCCCGTTTTAGATGGAGAGGGAAATGAAAAAAGAGGGGGAGGAAATTAAAAGTAGGCTGAGAAATGAAAAAAGAGTGGGGGCTTTTTTTGGCGACGTACTTGAATAATAAAGCGTCGGCAAAAGTTACTCTTTTGCGACGAAAAGTTTTGCGCGTCGCTAAAAGTAACACTTTTGCCGACACAATATAGCGTCGGCAAAAGTGTTACTTTTAGTGACGCAAAACTGTTCGTCGCTAAAAGCTACACCTTTACCAACTCTAACGTGCGTCGTCAAATGTATATTTTTTGCGACGAATATTTTTACGTTGCTAAAAGCTATATTTTTAATGACGAAAATAAAAAAATGTCAGAAAATCCATACACCTTTACCGACGCTAAGTTAAAACGTCGCAAATAATATACACTTTTAGCGACGCTAATTATAAATGTGGGGAAAAAATATATGCTTTGTCGACGCTAACTAAAATCGTTGGGAAAAACATACTTTTTGGCGACGTATTTAACCATGCGTTGGGAATAAGCGTTGGAAAAAAATACAATTTGTTGTAGTGTATATACAGTCCAGGTGGGGCCATGACTCCCCCAAAATTTTGGGGAAAAAAAAGATAGGGTGGTTTCTGTAAAACCTCTTCCCTTAAAAATTAGATGATGCTTATTTGAATATTTTCTACATAAATTTTGTCTTCCTCTTTTGAAATATTTTGGAGATATTAACGTTGGCTATTCTACTCGTTTTGTTTAGATTGTGGTGTATCTCTTGTGAATAAAATTGTATTAAGAAATTTTTTCGTATATCTTTTGTACGCAACCCGCCCTATAACTGAAATCCTAGATCCGCCCCTGCGCGGTGTAGGCGTCAAAAACTACCTATCGGCCCCGAATACAGTTCAAGGTGATGTAACAATGAATTGTTGACACAACAAAGTCACGAAATGTTCGGAACAAGACCACAGGCTCACACGCTCGCCAACCAGCTCTAAAAGGTTCGTGCATTCGATGAACGTTCGCTTGAGAATCAACGAAACGCATGAAGTGAACCACAAGTTCGATAAACCGTTCGTGAGTCAGCGAGACGCATAAAGCAAATCACAAGCGTAGTAAATCGTTCGTGAGCTAGCAAAATGTATGAAACAAATCGTAAGTTCGATAAATCGTCCGGAAGTCAACAAAATGCACGAAGTGAATCATAAGTTCGATAAATCATTCGCGGAATGCATGAAACGAATCACACATGAGGAGATGAATTAACAGACACACATAAAGCGAAAACAACTGCAGAAAAAGCGAACATATGAAATAGAAAACCGTTGAAAAATTGAAAAGATGGGTAAACGGAAGCCACGGGGCTCACGTGAGTGCGAGCTATCAAATGGTGGCTCGCACAGTTTTAGGGCACCGCGGACAGTCTCGATCGGTCGAAATTCCCAAAAATGCATTTTTCGATGTTTTATCAGTGTTCTTTCGTTCTAGGACTTCTTCAATCAGTTTGAAGCTCCCTCAAACATATCTGAATCATTATCAACTGTAAAAGACATCAAAATACCTATCTTATCAGAAAACATGACAACAGAAGACTATAAATAGAAGTTCAGGGTCTTCATTTGAGAGGATCTGAAAATCAGAAGGCGAGGTGCTGTTGAATTGAATAGTAAACCACCAATTTTAGGGGAAAATCAGCGAATCTTTGCGAACTTTTTCATAAAGAAAAAGCCTTCGAAAGATTCAAGATTCTCCCCCCTCTTTCCTCTGGATTAAACCCTGTTTTTAATCTCGAGAAGAGCCATAATCTCGCATGGTCGTGATTGTCGCTGCCGTAATTGTTTCCTTCGTGAAACAAGAGCGTAGTTATACAGTCAACCGGATTTGATCTGCGATGGTCCACGGACTAACGCATCACTGGTACAGGCAAAGATCCCACGCGAAGCATCAGGAGATAAACTACTGCTTTGTTTTGTTGGATAAAGTTATAATTTTTGATTTTTTTTCATTGTAAGAAGATCTTATAAAAAGGTCGACTTTTTTTTTAGTTCAGACTTGTAATCGATAAACGGTGTAACAGGTTTGAAAGCAATGGAAAAAGTAACTTTTGACGAAAACAATCTGGCGACCGCAGTGGGAGCCAATAGTTTCTCTGCCGAAGCTGTAGTATCGCAGCCGAAGATTATCTGACAAAGAGGTCGAGTACGAGTTCGGCCAAACAAAGTACGAGGAATACTTATCCTCATCTTCCAGATCATCCTCTCCTCGTAAGCATTGGAGAGACTCCACAAGGAAGATTCGGGGGTACTCAGACTTGAAGAACCAAAATCAGGATCCTCACCCTGCGGCGGCCCAAGATACACCCGCAATAGCCTCCCGGCGTATGACAAAGCCAAGGCCACGAACTACAGCTCTTCAATCAAAGAGCTTATTTCTAAAAATGTGTCGACTCTCTCAAAAAGAGTACGTCAAAGGCAATGCCAACGCCTCGTGCGTCAATTCACAAAGTCCTTAGAATCGGTAGATGGAATCCATCATGAGGCAAACCTGGAGCCTAAGCGATATCAAACCCCGCAGTAGTGAACAAAAGATTATTCTTTTATAGCAACGGCTAACAAGTGGACCCACGTCAAAAGGACTCATTAAACCCTTGAAGAGCGAATCCAGAAATGCCGCGTGTTGCTTGCAGGTGCGGAGAGCCTCATACAGGAGGCTAAGGAGTTACAGAGGCACGACACGATGAATAGACAATCAAAACTATGCTAAATTTGGAGGCCAAAATATAATACGAAGTCTGGAAAAACTGAACCACAAATTCCTGGTTCAACCAGACCTGAACCACAAAAGCCTAGTTCAGTCGGACCTGAACCACTAAAAACCGGTTCAGTCAAATCTGAGCTACTAAAATTTGACTCTACAGGACCCGGGTTGACAAAAACTGGTTCAAAAACTGGTTCAGCTAGACTTGAACCGCCAAAGACTGGTTCAGTCAGATTTGAACCACAAAATATTGGTTCGTTTGGAACTAAGTCCTGGCCCGACCAACCTTTTGTTGCAGAAATTTCATTTCCCACAGTTATTTCAGAGCCCTCGATGGCTTCTATTCTCGTCCCTACAAGTTTAAAGTCTTCGATTAAGCTTCATGAAAGCGTGGACTTGTCTCGATTCAAAGTGAAGGTCACGGACCGTCTCGGTCCTTTGCATGAAAATCAAGATGAAACCCAAGCAAGAGAGCGTCCGGGGCTAACAAATAAGCTATGCACAACACGTCGGGCTTGGAGATATACGCGCCTTTTCAATAGGTTGAAGGCTACTTACATGGAGGTGGTACCTGCAACTAATCATCTCGGGTTGCGAGTTGAAGTTCAAAGCTCGTTGAGGCCCTGCACTCACGAAAGCGTAGTTTTAAATGTGCAACTCTTGGGGAATTATCTTCACCAAAAGAAGATGACCAACATATGATAAGTTACTCCGATAATTATGCTGATGAGTTATACTATCGAACCACGAGTACAAAAAAGACTCGGAAGGAAAATACTTGGGAAACTGCTTTTCATTGTCCGTGCACCAAGCTCATCAGGGTGGTGTTATCAGAATGTAGTTGTCCCGGAACTACTTCACACAAAGTTTCAGTATTTGAAAGGCTCTCTACCAAAACATCAAAGGTCAAGCTGAGGCGTTTCCACAGGAGAAAACCAGCTTCCCAAAATGACGAACTTCCGAAAGTCACTATTTACATGGCTGACAAAGAAAAGTCGACATGACACTTTAGCCCTGACTCTTTCTCGGAAGCATCACATTACATTGCTTGGTTACGATCAGGAAGTAGACGACCTAGACTGGATAGAGAACACTCCTCGGAGGATGAAACGTCAAACACCTATTCTGCGATTGCCTCAGATGCCATCGTATCCGGTACAGGACGAGCTCGAGAAGCATTTACCATCACTCCCGATCAATTAGCTCAGATGCTCGATAGTGCTTTGGCGAAGTAGAGAGAAGAACTCAAAGCAGAACTAAAGATGGAAATAGAGTTGAACAGGCAGAGCATGAAGGAATTACATGCCCAACAGCTTTAGTCTCTAACTAATCAACAGGCCGAGTCAAGTCGTCGTAACAACATGAACGAGGTCAATATCGACTCCGAAGTGGAGAAAAACAATAATATCGATAATCCTCTAATTAATAACAACGCTAGGGGTGGCCCGCCAGACCCTCCTAAATCTGCTCAGATTCCCCAAAAGAAAAACGTCGGCGATGATAAGAAGATGAATGATCTCGAGAATAAAGTCAACGCGTTAATCTCCACTCAAGAAATAAGGAAGACGGGAATTCCTTGTCCATACCCAATAGAATGGGAATCGATCCCATATCCGACAAAGTTTAATTTGATTAACTTTATGCCATTTGATGGAAAAGGCTCACCTACTCAGCATTTGATTTATTTTAAATCACACCTCGGAGTCATTTCTAGAAATAAGCCTCTGATGGCACGGTCATTCGTCGGTACCCTTCGTGGAGCCGTATTCGAATGGTACCGCCGTCTAAAGGCAGGAAGCATTAGTGGTTAGGATGACATGGAAAGCATGTTCCTAACAAACTTTTTTAATGATGACACCGAAATATCGATCGGGACCATGTTTGACGAGAAACAAAGGGACGGAGAATCAATCGACGCATTTGTCAAACAATTTTGAAACAAGGCAATGAACCGTCGAGACCTGATCACGAAGGAATTTATTCTTCAGACATGTCATAACAACCTTTCCTTAGACGTATTGGAAGCTATGGGCGTGGCGCCCTCAAATACTTGGAAGGAGTTGAAAGTATGCAGAGAGCAAGCCGAACGCTTCCTCAAGAGGAAAAAGGCAGAAAGAGGTCAACAAATGATTAATGCGCCGATACAAAACTTTGTCCCCTGTAATAAAGGGAAGATGCTGGCGAATATGGCTGATGTAAATTAGACATTCCAACTTTAGCCAAAGCAACAAATGCCGCAAAAGTCGCCCTCTCAATGGCAGTAACAACCTCAAAGGCCGCAGAAGACTTCCAAACCGAAGTTCCCAAAGTAGTATTCTTTTAAGGAAGATGAAGTCCCTGTCATCTTTAAATACCTCATGGACAACAGTTAGATCAAGTTACCTCCGGTCACCAACGAGGAAGAAGCTAAAAGGACAACGGATCCGAAATATTTCGCCTTCCATAGATGGGTTCACCATCCCACCAAGACGTGTTATACCCTTAAAGACAAGATCCAGGCCTTGATCGAAGATGACATCATCACTACAAAGCCACACAAGGAGAAGAGGGTAGGCGCAAACACAGTCTCCATCAGTTTTTGTTCTGTCCCTACAACCTGGTTTCAAACCAAACTCGTTCCAAAAGTGGAGATGAGGACCGTTAATGACGATCCGCATAGACAGAGCAAGAAGGGACTTGTACAGCATACGACGCCTAATGACAAAATTTTATGGGTCCATCCGGATCTACTCGAAGATGAACAGTGGGTGAGATCCTTATCTAAGAAGAAGTTTAAAGGCAAAGGCAAATCCTGCTGCCCCGCGATAGCAATCCCAGAAAAAGACGATGAAGGCATCCCTACCTTATCGCTTTCTGGAGATGAAAATAAAGCCTTCGCTACTAGAGACGGGAATGAGTATCATTATAAATATCCCCAAGCTTTTGACACAACTGCCAAAACGTCGGCCGAGCTGGGGGTGGTAACAACTCCCCCCACACTTGCAGAAAAATCTCAGCAACAACCAATTAACAAACAAAAGGACAAAGAACCGCAATGCTAAGAAACTCAAAACCCGAAGTAGTCCCGATTCAATCGTCCGATTGGGAGGGATAAACCGATGAGTTCGAATGCCCCGTACCATTTCAATGTCATGAATCAACTAGCTAACATCCCGGCGAGAATAGCCTTATATGAGCTATTGTGTCTTTCTAAAGACACGAGGGAGGCCTTGCAAGAAGCTCTGGCTCATGCCGATGTGTTCCTCACTCACATCAAGCTAATTCCCAAGGACCCGAAACCGCCAATTCAGCACTGTGATTTGACAGCCAAGCAATTCCCATGCATAACGTTCACTAAAGATGACATGCAAGTCAAAATTTTGAAGCATGATAGGCCTTTGTACTTCACTGGATACATAGGCTCCAACGTCGTTAATCGGATCCAAGTCGATCCGAGTTCCGCTGTTAGCATCATGCCACTCCGACTTATATACAGTCTTGGGATCCCTGCAAGATGGTTATCTTCAATAGGCACGATTATTTATGAATTCAATACCAGTGGGTCCAGACCATTGGGTAAAATCTAAGTGAAGTGCTAGCTAGGGGACTTAAAGTCTGAAGTTACGTGCTACGTAATTGATGCTAAAACCTCCTACAACTTGCTATTGGGTCGATCCTGGATCCACTGTAATCTTATAGTCCCCTCCACTCTCCATCAATGCCTAAAATATATAGGTATCAATAATGAAGTCAAGATGGTGGTCGCGGATAAGCAACCATTTAAGAGGTTAGAAAATTATTTTATTGACTCCCTTCTTTACGGTGCCGAATCCGACACTGAATCATCGGCCCAGGGTACGGACATCGGAGAAGAAGCTAGCACCGAAGCCGGGCTCGATTACAATGGCGATTTTGTATTAAATGATATTGTATCCGTTGTAATCGGTCTTGACGATCGTGAATCATCAGATGATAGTTATAACTAGCAACTTGCCGAGGGAATAATAAATGGAGATTTAGAGTACCCGTTGTCTCTCGAGAAGGCAATGCAGGAACTATATAGTAACCCCGACATACAGATGCCGCTTTGCTCATCATGCTTAACGAAAAAACATGTCCAAGACTTATTTGGAACAACTGTAGTCATTCCTGCTAAGGCATGGGGTGAAAAGGACCTCGTTTTTGGAAAAGGAAAACTATCCTTACTCTCAGATTCATTTCTAAAGGAAGACAGCGATGAAGAAAAACTTGGACCCCATCTCTCCAAGTATAGTCAACAATCACGTAACTTGATGAAGAGATGGGGATATAACTTCACACTTGAAGAAGGTTTTTGTTTTGGTCGAGGCCCGCGAGTTCCACCTCGCCCGGCCTATGTACCAAAAGGAAAACTCGATAACTATTATAGTCGGAGAATAGGTCTAGGCTATATCTCTTCATCCGATAGTGAGTGCTGTTGGCAAAGCATTAACCAACTTACAAACAAAGATGAGTATTCATCCGACTCCTCCGATTAGGACTCCGATGTCAGTCTCGGGGAAATGCTCAAAAGCCTAATGTCTAACATGACCACGATTGAGCCCATCGTAACGAAAGAAGACGACCAATTACCAATCTGGAAAGACCCATGGATCCATCACTTGAGTATTCAGTATGGAGACCAATTCGATCAAAGAGAACCTCCTACCGAAGATAAAGTGGTTCAAATTGATATTGGTGATGAAACAAACTCAAAGCCCATATTCATAAGTGATAGTCTTCCATCACGCAAAAAGGAGGAGTTGATTGCTCTTATCCGCGAATATATCGATATTTTCGCATGGAACTTTGAGGATATGCTGGGACTTGATCCGAACATGGCACTACACCGCCTCAACGTCAAGTCAGATGCCAAACCTATCAAGCAAGTGCAAAGACGGTTTCGCCCACAAATCATGGAAGTGATTGAAGTAGAAGTCAAAAAATTAATCGATTATGGTTTTATCCGAGAAGAACAACATCTGGATTGGCTCGCGAATATCGTTCCGGTCCTCAAGAAAAATGGGAAAATAAGGATACGCATTGACTTCAAAGATTTGAATACTGCGTGCCCAAAAGATGATTTCCCACTCCTAATCACGGACATCATTATCAACAATATGTGCAGATTTGATAGGATGTCCTTTATGGACGAATTTTTGGGTTATAATCAAATCAAGATGCACCCGGATGGTGAGAAACACACTACATTTAGGACACCCCTCGGCGTATGTTGTTATACGGTCATGCAGTTCGGACTCAAGACCGCAAAGGCCACATACCAACGAGCAATGTCAAAAAATCTTCCAAGAGCACCTAAGGAAAACCCTTGAGTGCTACGTGGACGATCTTGTTGTGAAGAGTCGTAACAAAGATGTCCACATTAAAGACTTGAGAACAATGTTTGATCTCATGCGGACTCATCAGTTAAAGATGAACCCCACCAAGTCTTTCCTTGGAATGTCGAGCGGTAAGTTTCTTGGGTTTTTCATCACAAGGGCATTCACATTGACCTAGATAAGGTAAAAGCAATACATGAGTTGCAACCCCCGAGAAATCTCAAAGAGCTCAGAGGATTGCAAGGGCGATTGGTTTACATCCGAAGGTTTATTTCCAACCTATCAGGAAAATGCTAACCGTTTTTCAAGCTAACAAGGAAAGGCGTATCTTTCATTTGGGACGATGCCTGTCAAAGAGCATTCGAGGATATCAAAGAATATCTGGTGAACCCTCCCGTTCTCGTTGCGCTAAAATCAGGAAAACCCTTCATTCCGAGTGCTTTGCTTGCACAAGATGATGGTAATTGCCATGAACATGCAATCTATTATTTAAGTTAAACAATGGTCAGTGCGGAATCTCGATACCCAATGATCGAGAAGGAATGCCTCGCCTTAGTATTTGTCATTCAAAAAATGCGGCATTACCTCGTTGGTCAAACAATATATGTCATCTCCAATGTTAATCCGGTCTGAATATTCATGACGCAACCAGCGTCCATGAATTAGCGTTTAGTGAAATAGGCCTTACTCTTGTCCTAATACGACCTGCATTTTAAACAACAAAAGTCGGTTAAAGGCCAAACGATTTGTGATCTTCTGGCAGCTAATCCTATGACCGATGCGGCCGAATTATATGAGGACTTGCCAGATGAAACCCACGAAGCCAATAACACTTCTCATCAACAAGTCTGGCAATTATACTTTGATGGTGCTTCTCGAGCAGCCAACACGGCAAATACCCCTGGATGTTCCAAAGTTTCCTCAGGAGTCGGAGTTGTTTTAGTTTTCCTAGAAAAACACATAATGCCTCAAGCCTATTCATTAACTGAACCATGTTTCAACAACGTAGCTGAATACAACGTGTTGCTCATTGGACTCGGTTTCACCAAAGAGCTAGGGGTCGAATACCTTGAAGCTTTTGGTGACTCTCAACTGATAGTTAACCAGATTCGGGGAGAGTACAAAGTTAGAAATCAAGACTTGATACCATACCACGAGGCGGCTATCAAAATAGCAGGGTCGTTCGAAGAATTCTTCATCGAATACATCATGCGCGTCTCCAGAATGCATATGCAGATATGATAGCGACATTGGCAATGTCTTTAGTCCAGCCTCCTGATACCGAACAATGGGTTACGGTCAGAACTCACTAACTCTTTGTATCGGATTGCGCCTTAAATATTAAGGAGGTATACATGGCCAGGACGAATCTTGAGCCTCGAGATTGGAGATTTCCCATAACTGACTACGTTGTGCATGTTATTTTACCGCAAGACGTAAAAGAAAGGGATTCGGTTCGAAGAAGGGCACCAAGATTCTATTACAATTCAACAACCCAGATGTTATATCATCGCGCATACGATGGTTTGCTCCTCCGCTGCATTTTAATCAAGGAGGCGGAAGAAGCTCTCAAAGAAGCGCATGATGGAACTTACAGTGCACATCAACCCGGTCCCAAGCTCTGCGATCATATAAGAAGAATGGGATATTATTGGCCGACCATGGTCAAGGACGCAATCGACTATGCCCGACGATGTCACGCATGTCAAATGCATGCAAATTACATGCATCAGCCCCCGAAGCATTTACACCCTTCGGCTACTTCGTGGCTGTTTGAAACATGAGGAATGGATATCGTTGGTTCTATTTTCCCACATTCAGCCAAAGGTGACCGCTTCATCCTTGCGACCACTGATTACTTTTCAAAATGGGCTGAAGCTGTCTCGCTTAAAGAAGTGAAGACAAGCGATATCATCAAGTTCATCAAACATCATATCATCTACCGATATGGTGTTTTGAGGCGAATTGTACACGATAACGACCCTCAATTCGTGAGTAATGCCTTCATTAAGTTCTGCATGAAGTTTAGAATTAAAGACGTCTCATCCACATCGTATAATCCTATGGCGAATGGATTAGCTGAAGCATTTAACAAGACAATCATAAAGATTTTGTCAAAGCTTGTAAGGATAAACAAGTTAGATTGGGACGACAAACTCGGCAAAGCTCTCTGGGCCTATCGTACTACAATCCGCACACCTACCGGGGCGACCCCATATTCCCTGGTTTATGGATGCGAGGTTGTTCTCCCTTTAGAAATTCAAATCCCGTCTCTCCGTGTTGCCCTCACGACAAGGATGACAGCAGAACAACAACATCAGAAATGCCTTGAAGAACTCTAGATGTTAGATGAAAAGCGTTTGGAAGCTCAACAACAAATTGAGTTCTACCAAGCCAGAATTTCGTGGGCTTTTGACAAAAAGGTTAAACAACAGATCTTCAAAGAATGAGACTTGGTGCTAACCATCCGGCGACCAATGATACACAATTCTAAGAAGAAAGGTAGATTCCAACCCAAATGGAAAGGAACATTTGTGATAGAGATGGTCTACTCTAATGGTGCGTACAGTTTAGTCACCAAAGACAGCGATAAACTCATGATGCCGATAAATGGAAAGTTCCCGAAGAAGTACTATCCTTAATACACTCAGAACAACTTACTCAATGGGAAGTTCCTAGAAGAATACTCGACCAGTTATTCTTAAGGATAACTCGAGATTAGATGGCTATTTAAGATGAAGAATAACCAGTCGAATAATTCATCCCTAACCATGAAAGAAAAGGATGATTAAGAAAATCCCGCAATGGCCATTTAATCATTACCATAATGATCAAAACCCTATTGCTATGATTTTCAAGGCATTATTTCACTGAGATGAGATTCGATTCAGTCAATCTTTCCTCGTAAAACTCCCACTACCTCTCATTGATTAGATCAACTGACAATGAGCCCATCAGAGTTATTTTGGTCAAATTCGTCCAAACTCCCACTGCATTTGTGCACTTGCCATTCCTAATGTTAAGTCCTAATGTAGTATTCTCAAGTTTAGGTGCCAATTCATGGCAATCCATAAACCCTCTTCATGTTGCGTTCCTATCACTTAACATTAACAATTCTGTTGAGTAGCTTCTACAACTCGACTCCCCACTATGATTTGCACTATCATTTATACTAATTCAATCCGGTCAAACCTTCCTATAGTTAGGACGATAACCAATTTCCCCTCTTGATTCCTTCAACGAACGAGAGGTCCACAAATTGAGTGATCAAATCTATAAAAGTTAGGATCATCTCACACTCCCCTTCAGCTCGGTCAAATCTTCCTACAGTTAGGACCACGGCCAAATTCCCCTCTCGATTCCTTCAACGAACGAGAGGTCCATGTTCAGATCAAACTTCACTTTCGATAAACAAAAGACCTTCACCTCAATTAAATGACCAAACCTATAAAAGTTAGGGTCATCTTAATACCCCCTCTCTGTCAAAACCGTCGAACGGTTACGTTCAAAATCGGAATTCCTTTTCTATAAATGGAAAGCTTCCATCCTCTTCCCTTTAGTCAAACCTATAAAAGTTAGGGATGGAGTCGGAATTTCATCTTGATAAACAAGAAATCTCATCTTCAGATCAGATAACAAATCCTATAAAAGTTAGGATTACCTGAATCTTTTCGATTCTCAGGGTAGAGATCTCACTCTTAGTTTTACCTCACAGATTCTCAAAGTGGAGAGCCCACTTTGAGTTTTTTTTGTAACTAGAGATAGAATATAAAATTCTTCTTTTTTGGTATTGGGTTTACTTCTCCCTCAAAAGGACTGGAGATAGAATATAAAATTCTTCTCATTCAGTATCGGGTTCGTCTTTGTCCTAAGAGAAGACACCACATTCCAACAACCATAATCTATGCCTTATACGCATGTGGAATTTTATCCCGAATCATAAGCAGGGATAAGTCAGCGCCTAACACGCGTTGTCGGTTAGTCTTTCTCCATGAAAAAGACAAAGTCTTATGTATTTGATATCATAGCACTAAGTCTAAGGGAGTTCATTCCTTTAGCATAACGTTACATGTGAAACGAACTTAGACAATTCACATGCTAGCCCGACTCAAACGGTAGTCGGTAAAGGCTCATCAAATTCGTTGATGGCTGAGGGTTTGCTAAAAATCCTATAAGTATTACGGTTAATTATTCTAAATGGAATGATAAATCATAATAAAGATGAGAAGTACACCAAACAAAAGATATGTATATCATCGATAATATCAAATGTTCAAATACGATGGTCGCAGTCACTCTATATCCAGCTTATGACTGCGAATTTGTCCCTCTAATACAGACAATTCCTCAGCATATGCACACTCAAGCTCACGCTGCACCTCCACCCTAAAAGACTCCTCAGAAACGGATAGGATCCTCACAGCCTCCTCCATCCGGGCTAATCTCTCCTCAGAAATCACCACCTGGCTGGATATCATAAGCCTCCCATCCTCCTCACCAGATCTGGCCACCTCCAAAATATCCTTTTGCCTCTCCGTCTCCCAAGCTTTTGCTTAAGCTCAGCTATCTCGGTGACGACAGAAGCTAAGGAAGTGTCGAGCTCGTGTAGATTAGCTAACCTCTCGGGGAGGACCTCCTTCACCCGGTTCACCTGCTCCCTCTGTGTCTGAATCCCGAATCCGGTAGATGATGGAGCCTCACGCCATGACCATAAACAGGCCTCCATCCGAGTAGTAACATAACTAGAGGCCCCAACGAATCAAAGCTCCTGTAGCCTCTCAAACTCGTGCTCCAATCGGTTTAAGTCATCAGCCACAATATTTGTGATATTTGATGAGTTGACATCCCTAATCGAGGCTATCTTCCACTCCAAGAATGGTCTAAACTGATTGAAGGGGAACCCCTTCTCCAAAAGCTTGTCAATCAATAAATCCACAAAAGTGAAGAAATGACGAACCTCCAAGCTAAGGATAAGTTGTCCCGGATCATTCTTTGATAATAAGGCTTTGACCACATCCTAAAGCTGAGATGATAACCCTATAAAGAGAAGAAAAAGCGATGAATACTCCAAAGGCATGAAATAATTCTAGGTGACATGTAAAAAAAAATATTACCAACACTCGTGGAACTCTCCTTGACCAAATGTGTTGTACGCTCCTCTACCCGCTCGATCTCCCGAATAGGAGGAGGCATAGTGGAGGTCAAGACTGCTGATGTATCGACCCCTTTGGTCGGTCTCGCAACTGGTTCCACAAGCCTCTCACCAACGATGGTAGTGACTATCATAACTGGCGTCGTCATGAGAGGTGGCAACGAGCCCTCTACAACCGACAATATTGCTTTGGTAGGAGAGTCTGCGAATAAAAAGCTTCCTAATAACTCCTTTCGAGCAAATAGAAACCTGATGGGAGAACAATAGCAATGATAAAATTTATACCTGAAGGGAGGCCGGTCGTGTTAACTATTTTGGCTGCCTCACGTTGGGCCTGCTCGACCAACATATCAGTCATCAGCCTGTCATCAAAGTCCTGAACGGCTAACGTCGGGTCAAATGAAGGCATACCTGATCCCGGGAGATCCGTCTCGT
>BQKN01045585.1:0-16306 GCA_022839385.1 Asparagus kiusianus
GTAACAGAATCATCAATGAAGAATAACACAATTTCCCGCACGAACAACGGGTGTGACCTCGACGTTCGGTTTTTGCATCGCGGGTCTGACCTCAACGTTTTGACTTAAGACATGGAAGTGGCTTCCGTGCATTTTGACTAAGCCTTTGAGACTTGTCTTTGGCTCATCTGTTTTAAGTCTCGGCTCACATCCATTAAGCTGATGGTCCTGCAAACGTGCATAGGATTTTTGGCAAACCCTCAGCCATTAACGGATTTGATAAGCCTTTACCGACTACCGTTTGAGTCGGGCTAGCATGTGGATTGTCTAAATCCGTTCCACATGTAACGTTGTTCTAAGAGAATGAACTCTCTTAGACTTGATGCTATGATTTTGAATACATAGACTTTGTCGTTTTCACGGGAAAAGACTAACTGACAACGCGTGTTAGGCGTAGGCTTATCTCTAATTAGGGATCGAGATAAAGTCCCTCATGCGTGTGAGGCATGGATTTTAATATCCTTTTTACGGTAAAAGACTAACCGATAACGCGTGTTAGACGTAGACTCTTCTCTAATTAGGGATCGAGATAAAGTCCCCCATGCGTGTAAGGCATGGATTTCGGTGTTATTAATAACAACCTGCCACGATGTTGAATACGTGGGCTTTACCATTTTTACGGGAATGCGCTACCCGGCAGCATGTGTTAGATACTGACTTATCGCTATTTAGGGATTGAGATAAAGTCCCCCATGCGTGAAAGGCTTGGATTTTTAGTGCTACGATGTTGAATACGTAGGCTTCGTCGTTGTTTCTTCCTGTGTTACTTGAAGCACTGAAAGAAAGTTGAAAGCGTCAGAGGTGTAGTATTAACTTGACATGAATTTCCACTTAGAGTGAAATTCAGAAATTTTCTTCACTATCACTAGGATAATTCCAGAAAATCTTTAATCCGCTGGGGATTTTACGATGAAAACTTGCTATTCTTGTTGAAAAAGGATTGACAAGTTCGTTGGGGGGTTTGACTGTTAGAGGTGTGATGTTAACATAACAGTATTTTATGGGCCTATCGCTCTATTGAAGAGAGTCGATAAGTTGATTTGGTCGTCAGAGGTGTGATATTAACTTAACGGATTTGTGGACCTATCACTCTATTGACGAGAGTCGATAAGTTGATTTGGTCGTCAGAGGTATGATGTTAACTTGACGGGTTTGTGGACCTATCGCTCTATTGAGGAGAGTCGATAAGTTAATTTTGTCAGAAGTGTGATATTAACGTGACAGGAAGATGTTGCGATCAGGGCAACTTTGATGACCTATCGCTTTATTGGAGAGAGTCGATAAGTGGATTTTGTCAGAGGTGTGGGATTAACATAACAAGAATTTATTACGATCGGAGCAACTTTGTGGACTTATCATCCTATTGAAGAGGATTGATAAGTGGATTTGTCAGAGGTGTTTGATATTAACGTGACAAGATTTGTGTTGCGATTGGAGCAACTTTGTGGACTTATCATCCTATTGAAAGGATTGATAAGTGGATTTGTCAGAGGTGTTTGATATTAACGTGACAAGATTTGTGTTGCGATTAGAGCAACTTTGTGGACTTATCATCCTATTGAAGAGGATTAATAAGTTGATTTGTCAGACGTGTGATGTTAACTTGACAGGAATTTGTTGCGATCGGAGCAACTTTGTGGACTTATCATCCTATTGAAGAAGATTGATAAGTGAATTTGTCAGAGGTTTAATATTAACATGACAGGATTTGTGTACTTGTGACTTGCACAAGATTTTGGGAATTAGCATCTCGCTGGGGAGAATTGCTAAGTGAGTTTATCATCAGGAACGATGAATTTTGATACTAAGATTTGAAGACTTAGTGTCTTGCTGGGGAAGATTACGATTTGAACAATTTTGAGGACCTATCATCCTATTGACAAGGATTGATAAGTTGATTGTCAGAGGTGTATTGTTAACGTGACAAATTGGGAGTGATGCAAGATGCATTCATACTCTGTGGGGGTGATGATCGTCAGAAGTATAATGTTAACTTGACGATGTGAAAGATTCGTTACTCTTAATCCAATGGATTCCAAGTAACCAACCCCCAGTTTTGATTAAGACTTAGCAGGGAAATAAAAAGAGGTAGATAAGGCACATCACCCAGTGGGGCACTATCCATGAAGTCGGAATAGAGACACATCACCTGGTAGGCCATTATCTGATGAGTTTGACTATCAGAGATAGCTGTAATAGTTTTGTGGACCTGCCATCATATTTAAGAAGATTGGCAAGTTGATGGACTATCAGAGGTAACTGTTAACGTGATAGTTTTTGTGGACCCACCACCTATTGAAGAGGATTGGTGAGAGAATTTGGAGGGAATAGACTATCAGAGGTGATCATTAATGTGATAGTTTTGGTGGACCCACCATCCTGCTTGAAGAGGATTGATGGGGGAATTTGGAGGAAATGGACTATCAGAGGTGATCATTAACGTGATAGTTTTGGTGGATTTCATGATTGACAGAGGTGTTCTATTGAACATGACAACTCAGAAAATTTATTGTTCACAATTGAATGAACTATGAATAAACCAACCCTCAGTCTTGAACAAGTGCAGGGGGGAAAAGGGTAGACATGTCACATCACCTAGTGGGCCATTATCTAACGAGTTTGACTATCAGAGGTAACTGTTAACGTGATAGTTATTGGACTCACCATCCTACTGAAGAGGATTGACTTCAGCAGCCGTAGTATCTTCCCCTTCTGACTGAGAAGATTGGGCTTGGTCCGATTGCTCAGGTTGATCCTGCCTACTTTGTTCTTCGGTTTTGATCCTAGCAATAATCTTTTGAGCCTGTTCGCCTTGAGAGATTAGTTGTCTCCAGGAACAGTATTCTGTAACCCTCATTTGTGCTAGAAGGTCGGTCTGCAAGTTGTGTCGACAGGTCTCCACTAAGGTAGACTGTGTCATACCTGTCGGGCATCGAAGAGCCATGCTTCGAAACCTTTTGACGAAAGCTTTGACGGACTCCCTCTTCTTCTGCTTAGTGACGAGAAGGGTATGGATGGAGACTTTTGTATCCTCTTCAAAGAATCTTGACAGGAAGAGTCTCTCTAGATCCTCCTACTTTTGGATACATCCCGTAGGCAGTTTTCTGAACCATTCAAAGGCAACTCCCTTGAGGGTGCGAATGAATAATCGAGCCAGAATGGCGTCGTTTGATATCACATTTCCAGTCTGTGACTTGAAATGATAGATATGTTGGTTCGGTGATCCCGTGCCGTTAAAAGTTTGTAGCGTCGGGACCTTAAACTTTGGAGGATAAGGGGCTGCATCCCCATTCGGCAGGATAGGACCTGACAACTCCCACATCTTGGAGCTCGCTTCTGTTAGCAATGATATTGAGGCGGGCTTCTAATTCTTTCATTTTGGCCGACTGGAGATTCTGCTCGTTCTCCATCTCTCTTCCTTCATCAGAGGAAGATTCCAGGTTGTGGGCTTTTTGGTTAGAAGCCATGTCATCAACCATTTTTCCCTTCCCTTTGCCTATGTGAGGTCGGGACGAAGACGTTCTTCCTCTCCGGGAGAATTCTTGCCTAGGTGGTGAATCTGTCTTCTGAGATTTGGCCTTGTCTGCGATGATTTGAGTCAACAGGGCCATGAGTTCATTGAGGGCCTCTTGCTGAGATTTGAGCATGGCCTCCTGCTCGTCAAGTCTCTTCGCGAGATCTTCATGGTTTCCCGTCATATAAGCGGAGCTCTCATGTTCAACAAAAGAGCTTGATGATTGGGACTCTGCAATAGCTGGGTGTTCATCATCGAAATTGGTTCCTCTGGCTAACTTCTGATAGTTGACAGAGGAAATGGCTCCTGTTCGCGTTCGAGTACGTTGGTAGATTCCTTCAAACTCGTTAGAGATTTCTCTGACGGTCGGTGAACGACTTGTCTCAGAATCATCAGAACTAGGACCTGAGGCTTTCCCTCTGCCGATCACATTGATGTGACTCTAGGATATTCGGTCTCTGGAGACTTCTTCCTATGAGAACGTCGTCGTTGGTTGGGCAAAGCAACGTTCGTAAATTGGTCGAACACCAACAGTTTGGCCGCATATGAGCAACATTGACATCCCGAGAGGACCGTAGGAATCAGTCGTTCACATTGAAATGAACGAATGACTTGTTGCATCGGTCTTTCTCTCGATATGAACTCTCTCAAATCTGTTATGAAGATTCGAGGAGAGTTACTCACTGATCGTGAGGTTTGAATTGGAACCCCCAGTCCATGATTGGATAGGACTGGCTCTTGGTGAACATGGATCTGGTTGAGATGCCTTGAATCCATGAACTTCTTATATCCGCCCCTCAATCTAGTCGTGATACGCAGAGTATTCGGGGGTCTCGCTACCCGGTCAGCGAGCCGGGGGTCCAGGGGGCGGCGCGCCCCTGGCCGGGGGGTCCGGGGGGATGGAATACCCCCCGACGTGGTTAGGGGCAGCGCCCGAAGCTCCACGGTATATGCCAGGTTCTATATCGGATTTCGTTACCCGAACGCATGCCTGAGCTCCAGGTTTAGCTGGTGAAACGCAGTCATGAGATCTGCGTTTAATCTTATTCACACAGAGGCAATGTTTGGGCTCATAGACGCGAGGCTTGCGTTCTGAAGCAGAAACGCAGAGCACATAGTCGCGTTTAGGCTCACAAACACGAAGCTCGTGTTGACTTGAGGATCGGCATTCTCGGAGATGTGCTCATCGTAAGGATCTCCTCCTTCGTCGAGCGGCGTTCTTCTTGGCCTGCTTCAAGGCCTTTGTAGAGACGTCACAATCTGTGTTGATTAAGTTTGTCACCTCAATAGGCCTCTTGCGACCCGATACTCGTCGTCTTGGCGCGGGTTTGGCTGAAGCTGAGCCCACTCCATTGGGGGAGGGGCTGTCCGAGTAGTCTTCCTTAGGCGGTTCGGCTACAATTGGAGCAATTGGAGCTTTAGTCTCTTTGGAGACTTTATGGATCTTGCGCATAGCCTTGGGGCTAAGGGATCCGGAGGAGAGGGCCTCCTCAAACTTGACTTGATCAAACTCTACCACGAGAGTTTCGACGGTTGTTCCAGTGAGATGAACATCGGATTGCGCCACCACTTCTTCGTCAGAGAAGCTCTTCCCCAGTGGAGTCGCCATCTTTTGTTTGTTGAAAATTTATAGTAAAAAGACAGTGAAAGAAAATTGACTTATATTCTCTCAAAATCGATTACAATTTGGATTTCCTGATTATAAAAGAGAGGAGAATGATCTGGATTCTCCCCTTTATTTAATTCTGGGTTCTTCACGGTGGCGATGGAGTGCATCCCTCGAATGCTCGCGTCGAGTTTGCTCTCCGTTGACGATCCGAATGTCTTGATTCACTGGAACGATATCTCCTCCTCACGATTTGACGTTGTAGAGGACTTGCATGGCAAGTTTGAAACTCTGAACGAGTTGATTGATCTTAACCGTAACTGGTTAGACAGGCCCAAGATCTCTTCTTTGCTGCCAAGGAGAAGGATGAAAGATCCAGCCAACCCGATCTCTTCTTTGCTGCCAAAAAGAAGGATCAAAAAGTCAGATCTTTAACTCTGTTGAGTTTGTTGATATTTATAGAAAGATTAGGGGTGTAACTGCCTCCATAATCCTCACCTAGATGAGGGTTTAGTTGCCCCATTAATCGGGTATAACAACCCACGTAAACCACTCTCCCGATCGTGGGTGAACAGCAGTTTTCTCGTAACCATATGGATCGCGTTTGAATAAGTCAGAGCCTTGACTTGCGTTCTGGCGCAATGTCTGAAAGCGCGTTGGGCAGCGGTTGGAGCTACGTTGAGCAGCGGTTGGAGCTGCGTTGAGCAGCGGTATAGAGCTGCGTTGAGCAGTGCTTGGAGCTGCGTCTGGCGGCGATTAGAGCTGCGTCTGGCAGTGAGTGAAGCTGCGTTTGACAGCAGTATAGAGCTGCGTTGGGCAGCGCTTGGAGCTGCATTGGGCAGCGCTTGGAGTTGCGTTGGGTAACGGTTGGAGCTGTATTGAGCAGCGGTTGGAGCTTCGTTGAGCAGCGGGTGAAGCTGCATTTGGCAGCGGTATAGAGCTGCGTTCGTGGCTATGAACGCGGTGCGTCTTGATGCTGGTACGCGGGGAGGACTTCCACGTCTTGGTTTGAAGAGACCGTCGATTTGTAGTCTCTTTCTGTCAAAGATTGTCGTTATGTAATCTTTGCTTTAGCTCTTTGATATATGAGAGTCATCAGATTGTAACTCTCGATGTTGATTATGAAGGCTGTTTGATTAGAGATTCCATCAGTTGTCGTGAAGGTCGTCAGATTGTAACCTTTATCGATCTACGTGAAAGTCTTCAAATTGTAACCTTCTGGAAGTCGTCAGAGTGTAACTTCCATCATCGGTGTTTTGATGGGGATCAGCTATCTATTGTGATTTTTAGACAACCTACATGTTTGAAGAAGGAGACATGGTGATGGTGTTTCTGCGAAAAGAACGTTTTTCCGTGGGCACCTACAATAAGCTGAAGAATAAGAAGTATGGTCCATGCAAAATACTGAAGAAGATTAGCGACAACGCTTATGTGGTTGACCTTCCTACAGATTTGGGTATTTCTCCTAGTTTCAATGTTGCAGATTTGTTTGAGTATTACCCACCAGAAGAAACAACTATTCATGCAAGTGTAAGCTCGGGATCAAGCTCTTTTCAAGCAGGGGGGACTGATGTAGAACACACAGCAGACACATTTATGTCAAAGTGGGACAGTCACAAGCCCAAATGCGGGACTGGTCGAAGAAAATAACTTGTTTTGAAGAAACGACCGTAACTTTCAAACCGTACGTCGGAATTGGACGAATTATATATGAAAATCGACTATCTCGACGAGACGGAGCCATCCAAACCACCCCTTCAGGTTCGGTTTGCGTTCTCAGTTTCTCCAAATTTCTTACGGTTTGAGAGATATTTACATTTTTGTCATTTTTTTACTATTTTTAGTAATATTTTAGGAGTCTGTTTTGTTTAGAAAACAAATCCGATTTGATCTCAGATTTGACCGGAGGACTTTCCTAATCATAAGGAGTCTTTTTAGGAGTTTTAATGTTTTAGGAATTCTTTACCATTTTTGGTAAGTTGAGAGTCCTTGTAGGAATTAGAGTCCTTGTAAGAGTCTTGTTTTTTTCTATTTAAGAAGAGTCCCCTAGAGGTATAACTTTTTATCAATAAAATTTCTCTTTTCAATATTTTTTTCGTGGATTCGAAGTTCTTCGTGGATTCGAAGATCGTTCTTTGTGGATTCAGAGAACACCCTTGGTGGATTCCGAGGTTACAACTTCCGCGCTGCGTCATGTTTGGCTCACCATAGAAACAAGGGAGGAAATAGATTTCCTTGCTTTACTTGTTTAGGATAAAATGAAATTTTTTAGGAAACCGTGAGTACAAGAGTAGCTTCATCATACTTTGACATTGAAATCGATCAATCCATCAACTCCTCAACAACCCTCCCTATGTATTAATATTAAAGCTAACTTTTCTAACACATTTCCAAGCTCATAACTAGGTAATGAGTTTCTCAACTTCCAGAAAAATATGCATATTGTTATTTTTTTCTCCCCTTTCTTTTTTTTTGTTTTTTTGCCCCACTCGAAAGAAAGAAGAAAGGAATTCGATATATCCTTTTCTTTGGTGGAGTAGGAACCCTCTTCGAGGCTATTTCTTGATACACTGCCTGTACTGTAGACTATAGTGAGTTAACTTCTTATTATGCCCTTAAATATTCTATTAGCCCCTTGACCTTCTGATCCCATAACGAACTTCTGGTTATTTTTATGGTAAAATATCAATAAAACCCCTTCAACTTGTTGAAGGATTATCAGAAACCCCATAGCTTTCAAAGTATCAGAAAACCCTCCTTTAGTTAGCGGTTATTAGAAAACCCTCTTTAACTTTAATATTCTAGAAAATCCTTCAAATAGGTTGATTGTAATTTTCACATGGGTGGGTAAATGTAGTGGGAATTTTTGCTTGTGAAAATTAATCATTCTTGCTAATTAATAAAATAGATGATTAAACTGTATATTCAAAAAAAATCTTCAAATATATTCATTTTATAACGCACTCTCCTGACTTTCATCTCAAAGAAAGATGATGTCAAGGCACGGATTGAAGAATTAAAGCAGGGAGTCAAGCAATTGCTTAAGGAAACCGAAGATCCGACGGCCACAATTGAACTCATGATTTCAATCCGACGACTTGGATTAGCTTACCATTTCCAAAAGGAAATTAGGAATAAGCTACAAGAAATCTACGTTGATGGATTCAAATCTTTACAAGGATTGAAGGAGACTGCACTTTGCTTTAGACTGCTTCGAGAACATGGTTACAATGTATCCTCTGGTACGATTTATCTCATTCTACTTTCAAATAATTTTGTGGGTATATTTCACAAAACCCCATGAACCTTTGGGGTTTCTTGCTCAGAACCTTGAAATTTGTATATCTTAAAATATATCACACCGAATTTTCCTGACTTAACTACTTGCTAGTAAAAATAAAGAAAGAGACAGAATTTCTGAGGCTTGAAACATTTTCCTTAAGGCTCCGTTTGGCAAAGGGTTAAGAAAGATGGATTAAAGAGAATGATTATCATAGTTAGCCCATTCAATAATCTGAATGACTAAATTATTAACCTGTTATAAAAATTTTATTTTAATCCTTATGATCATTTGTAGTGTTTGGGAATAACAATGATTTTGATTATTTTCTTTATCATTAGAAGGGTTAACTCTTAATCCTTCTAAATAGAAGTATTAGTAAATCCCTTATTTTGAGGAGTTAACTCATTTTAATCCCTCTAGAGGGGTTAGCTTAACCATTTTATATTTTTTATGTTTGGTAAATTATGGAGGGTTAACTCACTTTAACCATTGTATAGATTTTTTGTGTTTGGCGGGTTAAGAAGGGGTTAAGTCTCCTTAACCCTTTGCCAAACGGTACCTAAAGAAATATTTGCCCTACTTGGTAATTCAAGTTCCCTTCAGGCTAATGTAAAATTTTATCCTAGGACATAACAGAAAATTGAAAATTTTAGTAAGCATATATGGAACTTTTCACAAATTCTTTATGAAATTAGTTTGTAGGATTGCAAATTTTTTGAGAGAAAATTTTTGCGAAAGGAGTAATTATTGATATCTTAAATCATTATAGGGTTGAAAAAGTGTCTCCAACAATCATAAACTTTGAAAACACCCATTGGGAAAAACAACCATTTTCCAACCTTCTAACAGTCATTTGATTGTTGATATTTTCATAATTTTAAAATTTAAAATAACAATAACGGTAATAATTAAAATAATATATTAAAAAATACTCAAATATCCGATGTGGGACTATTTTGCTTAAATACCCGATGTGGGACTATCTTATTTTTACAAACAAATACTAGCATTTGTGCATCATAACTGATGACATCTGACTGTTATCAATTTACTGAATTAAATTTCTAACCAAAAGTTTGTATTTGTGATTTAGATATATTCAAAAAGTTCAAGGAAGGGGAAGTATTCATGAAATGCTTAAGCCAAGATGTGAAGGGTTTGCTGAGCTTATATGAAGCTACTCACCTCTCAATTCCTGGGGAGAAAATATTAGAAGAAGCTAAGGAATTTTGTGTGAAGCATCTCTCGAGTGTAACCCAAGATGTGGATATAAATATAGCTAAGCAAGTGAGACGTTCTCTTGAGGATCGTACACATTGGTTGATCCCGAGATTGGAAACAAGATATTACATTGACGAGTATGAAAAAGAGGAGGAAATGAGATCTTGCTTGCTTGAGCTAGCCAAGTTAGACTTCAATGTTGTGCAAGCCGTGCACCAAAAGGAAATCAAGGAATTATCGAGGTAATTAAGAGGTTGGCTACATAGATCCCCCCCTCTCTCCCTCTCTCCCCCTACCCCCCCCTCCCTTCCTCCCTTCCTCCCTTTTGGCTATTTTTTGCTTTTTGGAAAAAGAAAGTATCAAGCGGTGTCTCATTATTTTAAATGATCGATCAACTAAGTGAGACACATTATGCTAGTTAGAGTAGAACATATATGTTAGATCTGAGATGCAAGCCTAGAGAAGGGCTAAATTGATTTGCTATAGTTTTCGCTAAAACACAAAATAAGTAACAAATATATAGAAAATCAAAAGTGAACAACCAAATCGAAAACCAACCTAGGAACACGTGACATTATTATAATGGTTTGGATAACAATCATATGTCCTCTCTTATCATTCGAGCTCAAGTCGCTTTCTGATTCTTCATCTTCACTTGAGAAATCCTACAACGTTACCTTGAAGCTCTTATTCATTCTTTTATAATCACTCTTGTTGAGAGGACATTCATTTCTATAGTGTCCGAGTTTGTTGCAATGATGACAAAAAAATCCATAATCTAAATTTACAATTAACACCCTTAACATTTTAAAATTTTTAGAAACACTCTCAAAAGTTTAAATAATGAAAAAGCAACATGAAATTATAAAATTTCCAAATTTGCAAACAATAAAGTTGAATTCAGGGCATTACAATCGGGCACCTAAAAATTTAAAGTTTGGAAAAAAATAACCCCAGGATTATAAAAATTATAAAAAAAACTCATTCACAAATTAAAAATCATAAAATATCTTAAAATTTTAAAATTTATTACCAGTACATATCAAATCTGAATATTATCAACAGAATGCTAAAATTTTAAATTTTACAAAAAACAATCCAAAGTTTTAGTAGTTACAAAAAACACCCTCAAAATCTCTGAGTTGCAAGAAATATTCTAATATTTAAAAACTTACCACCAACATATGAAATATAAAAATTATAAGTATCCAACTTAAAATTTAAAATTTCAAAAAATACTCACTCAAGGTTTAAAAATTAATTTGCACAACACAACTTCAAAAATTCAAAATCACAAAAAACGACTAAATTTTCAAAACTTAGCAAAGAAAAGAGTAGTTATTTGATATTCTTTCATTAAGATATATAAATTTAATTTCAATTTAAGGTTTACTATTCCTTTTTAGCATTTAAAAGTATTCTAATTTTATCAAAAAGATAAATATAGAGAAGGATTGATGTTGGCTCAATGAAAAATAAAACAAAAGGAATGAAAGACACTATTTTTTAAATATTTTATAGAATAGTCTATTATTTTTTTGAGTAACTTAGAAGTCTTTAGAAGGGATTTACGTGAAATTTTTTAATACTTTTGTATGCTTATGTGCATGCTTTCATCATATGAAAGTGTACTAGAGTTAACATTAGTCTTTAGTTTATAATTTTTTTAAAAGTCTATCAAAAATTAGGAACAAACTCCATATTCTCTTTTGTGTTATTTTGGCCCACTTTTAATGAGTTATCTTATCTTATTCGCTTTAATTGTTCATCTTTATTTTATAATGTTATTTTAAGTATTTTTTTACTTTTATAATACTACACTTTCTCAAGTCATGCTTAGTTTTATGTTGGTCCAAATAAAATGATAATTCAAATTAACTTCGAATTACAATTTTCTCTTGTCAATTCAGTTATAAATATAAATATTAAATTGGGTGTAGCTCATTTAAACGAACATCAAAGAAAATAAATAATCACATGCTAAAGTTTAGATATCTATGTGTGCAAAAATTATCATCGTGGAAATAAATTGAAAATACTTAATCATGGTGTTTTACCATATGCGTTGCATGTGCATAAAACCTAGTATAAAATAAAAAGATCAAGAGGTACTTCTTCAATACATAAATCTCATTGAAATCTAATTTGCATTTCAAAAATTCTAAAATAAATATGCATTGATTAATAATAAAACTACTACAAAAAAATTTAAATTAAGAACTAATTTTTAGGCCCATATGGATCATGACAAGATGAAAAATAATAAAAAAAGATATTAAAATGAAGGAAAATCAAAGTAGAAATTTAGAATGAGAAATATAATTTTACATGATAGACATTTTAATTTTATAGCAAACACAAACCCTACAACCTCTCATATTATCCTCATGTGGATTTCCTCTCATATAATGTGAATTTCTTTTTTATGTTTGTTTTTGCTTCTCTCATTTTGGTCTCTTTTTTTCTTTTCTTGTCACTTTCTCCTTAAAGTCAAATACAATAATAGAAGTAATAACAATATACCAATATCATCTTGTAATTCTTATCCCCCACTGAATTTTTGAGGGAGTGGAGGTGTTACCTGTAATTTTTCTAAATTAAAATGAAAATCCAATGGCTCTTAGTGCTAATAAAGGAGCTGAGTGGGTTTAAGTGAAACTGATGATATAGGTGAGGGAAGTTATATACAATTATTCTAACCAAAGTATTTTTTATAAATTCTAGTAATTTTTATTTTTTTATAAAAATTTAGACATTGATTAGATTTGAAATTACTTCAAGAGTATTAACTATTACCTGAATATATTGACTAATATATTATAAAAGTTAAACATGAAACTTTTGTTGATATAATCTCTGTTAATTAATATAGCTTGTATATATACAACATATGTACATGTACATACAATTTGCTTATGTATATATGAAACATGTAGCATTCTTTTGCATAAACATTAAAATGGAGTTGGCACATGAATTCCACATGTCCTCTTTATTAGTCTTATATAATACTATAGAAATCTGTAGGATGTCAAAATATTTTCTTTCAAATATTGCCCTCAAACACATACAAACATCATAAACACACATACATCCCATGTAATTTTGTATGTCTTGATGATGACATACATATATGGATGAGCACACATACATGCTCAATATTAATGTCATAATTACAATTAATACCCCCAATTAATTAAATTAAAGTAATATAGTAATTGCAATAAAATCATACATCTTCATATGTTAGTTATGTAACATTCCTCATTTTTGTTAACTATAGTATAACTATACAATAATATTTAATATTGTATTAATATAACATTTATATAAAATAATAATATTTATATTATGAAAAAAATATGAGAAGAAAATATATTTTGTTACCAATTCTCATAAATTAAGAAAATAATGTGGACCTGTTTAGAATTACCCTAAAGAAAATTCCTACATAATTCATCTATTTTCTGAAGTCCAATAGTTTTGTATATCAAGAACAACACTTTTGATTATTTGTAATTTGCCTACATAAGATAGAAACGTGTTTTTCAAGCAAGTCTAGAATTGAGCTGATCAACTGCCCTTATTTATATGAAAGAAGTTTTCAAAATTTAAAAATTATCAATTGCCCTATTAAAAATCTAAAAATTATAAACAATCCCGTTTTCAAAATTAGAAAATTATCAACTTCCCTATTGAAAAGTCTAAAAATTACCATAAAAATCCAAAAATTATAAACTTCACTCTAAGATCCAAAAATTAGAAATTTGCGAACAATCCCTTAAGATTGAAAAACTAGAAATAAACCCTGAGAAAATTCAAAAATTATAAATAAGAAAACAAAAATCAGAAAATTACAAACTTCCCTTTTAAAATCCATAAGATACAAACAATCCATTGAGAGTAAAAAGCAGCACAAAAGTCCTATGAAAAATTGAAAGAAAAATAGTACTCTGAAATTTCACCACTGTTTTAAAATTTTACAACCACCCTCTTAATATTTTTAAAAATTATAAATATCCCCTTGAAAATTTTTATAATTGGCCTTTTGAAAATTTTACAACTGGCCCCATGAAAGTTGCAATAATAACATTTACACTGTTAAAAATTTGAAAACTAACAACTTCCTAAAACGTCTATAAATTGAACCATTGAAAGTTTCAAAAAGTACAAATACCCCATGAAAAATCTAAAAATTACAAATAATCTTATGAAAGTTGCAAGCACCACCTTAAGATTCAAAAATTATAAACGAATCCTTGAGAAATCGAGAATTACAAATAACATCATAAAATTCAGAAAATTATAAAATGTCCCTTTAAAATCCATAAATTACAAATAATCCCTAAAAAAATTTATGGACAGTCCTCTAAAAAGATAAAACACTACAAACAGCCCCTTGAAGTTTTACAAACAAACCCCTAACAATTTATAACCAGCCCCTTAATATTTTCAAAAATTAGAAATATTCCCTTGAGAATTTAAAACAATCTTTCAAAATTTTACAATTGACCCCACAAAAGTCGCTAAAGTAATGAATACCATGCTAAAAATTTCAAAATATTATAAATAACTCATTAAAGGTATTACCAAAAAAATCCCTTAAAAGTTTTCAGAATTACAAATATCTGCGAAGAATTTTTAAAAAGCCCATGAAGTTTTTGTAAATTACAAATAACCTCATAAAACTTTACAAAACAGGACCCTAAAAACTTTACAACCACCCCTTAAAAATTATAAAAATATAAATAACCCTCGATATCTTACAAAATCACCCCAGAAATCCTAAGATTATTCCTAATTTAACATATTATATTATAATATTATAATACATTAGTGTGGGGAATATGTGAGGTGAGAGGGTATAATAGTGATGGGACGTCCTACGTCCTGAATACTAGGGGATAATGGAACTCTTTACTGTCCATTTTGGGGATTAAAGGGAAGTCCTAATCCCGTTCATGTCACAATCTCAACAAAGCCAAACATGAGCACTGATTTAAATCTTGGGACATTGAAATCCCAATCGTTTTTTAGTTTTTAAAAATCATACTTTTTTATTTAGATTGTAAAGGAAAGGTTGCTGGCTAAGTTATCTAATTTTAAATTTTAAAAATATGATTTTAATTTATCTGTGAAAAATGCTACCATTCGAAGTATCTACTATAACTAATCAAAAAATTATATTCTCTTCTTCACATGATAACATAGCAAAAAGAAGTGCTCATTGTTTTCCCCCCTTCATAAGTATTTAAAGTATTAGCTAAAAGATGATTTGTAAGTTATAATCTACAAAGAAATCTAATCAAATCATTTTTTTATTACACTAGGATAGCTTCCTTATTTGAAGGGCGTATAAACCAACTTACATAAACCAAGGAAATTAAAATAATCCGTAGGAATTGTACTACTAATACTGTCGCGCGCCTATGCGGAAGCGTTGCACGCACACACAACGAACCTGTGATCACGAGTAGAAGAGAACCAAACACTTACACAAACCAAGCCAAATACGACAAATCAATCCAAACACAGAGATATACGTGGTTCGGCAAGTTGCCTACGTCCACGGGGAGAGGATGGGGAGATTTCACTAAATCAAGGGGAATACAAAGGATTACAATCACACAAATTCCCTCAAAGTAACCCTCAACCAAAGATCTCACCTTGCTCACAATATCTCCCTCTCACAATGCTCAAAAGATTCCTCAATCTCTAATAGAAACCCCTAACAAATCGTTTCCCTATTTATATCAAAACTAAAACCCAATCAGAGTGCAAACAGGAAACCTGAATATGCAAAAAAACCCGTCGTAAGTCGACTTAACAGAGTGTATAAGTCGACTTGGCAGAGAGAAAAACAGCAACTGGAGAGCAGTTCGTAAGTCGACTTATAAAACCTGATAAGTCGACTTGGCAGAGCAAAAACCCATAACTCCAGTGCAGATCGTAAGTCGACTCGTGCACACTGACAAGTCGACTTACCATAAGTCGACTTAGCCTTGTGCATGAGTCGACTTATACCAGAAAATCTGGTTTTTCTGATTTCTCCATAATTCTCCACCTCGGCGAATTTTGCCAAAACTGAGCCGACACCAAACCAAGAGCATCAATGTGTCGTCGCTCCAAATACGACTGCACCACCATGGTTGCCTACGTACCCCCCCTCCCATGGGATCAAGCCGCCCGTAGTTCATCCAAATGGCCGCCAACGGCCTCAACAATCACAAATATACAACAAGTTTCTGCAATGAACAAACTTGTTGCTCGGAACCACCTTAGTGAGCATATCGGCCGGATTATCCTTCGTGTGGACCTTCATAATCTCCACATCGTCATCTTCAAGAACATCCCGAACGAAGTGATAACGAACGGCAATGTGCTTCGTCCTCGCATGAAAAACCTGATTCTTCGCCAAATATATAGCACTCATGCTATCACAATGAATAGTGACGGATCGCTGCGATATACCAAGTTCCTCCAAAAGTCCTCGAAGCCAAATAGCCTCCTTCACAGCCTCTGTAACTGCCATATACTCTGTCTCCATCGTAGACAAAGCCACTATAGACTGTAAGATGCATCTCCAACACACCGGCGCACGGGTCAAAGTGAACACATACCCCGTCGTAGACCGGCGCTTATC
>BQKN01045586.1:0-25400 GCA_022839385.1 Asparagus kiusianus
GTGTTTTTTATAAATTTTGAAAATTTAGGGGTGTCTTTTTAATTTTCAAAACTTACAAGATATTTTCTCCAAAGTCAAAAAACTTTCAATTTCTAGCTAGTTTATGTTTTTTAGATTTCTCACTGAATTGAAATAAGTAAAATTTATAATTTTAATATGTTTTAATAAAATTTTAAATTTGTAGGGTTGTTTTCGCAATTTTAAAAACTTTGGAAGATATTTTTTACAAAGCAAAAAATTTTAGATGCTGGCTAGCATACGTTTTTTAGAGTTCTTTGCGAACTGAAATAAGTAAAGCATTTGAATTATATCAAATGTATTTCCTTTATCCAATAACATGCTAAGTCTTATTTAAAAAATGATAAATCATTTAATTACCAATGCAAAGAAGATAAGATAATTAGAATAGATTAGGATAACAATGTAATATTAAAAAAAAGTTAACGATAATATTGATCATGAAAAGATTTTTCCGAACTCGTATTTTTAAAGGGAGTATGATTAAAAGCCCAAACTCTATATTAGATCACTTTAATAGGCTAATATTGATTGATTGATAGCACATATTACATATCTATTTAATATATTGGCCCATATATTAGATCTACGTCCAGCCGAACGAACATCTCTTTAAGTGCTAAAAACTAGTGACTATTTTGGAATATTCGATCGAATCAATCAGGTATGCTACTTTTGAAGCCAACCCACATCTCTATTTATTTGGGCAAAGGGTAACAATAATGTTGTCCTGCACAATTCCAATACACCAAATCTTTGAACGGGGCCTCAGTCAGATAGAAAAGCAAGCACGTATGTTTCAAGATGCTCTAGCTTCATCCTGATACATAAAAGAATTAATCACCAAATTGCAAAATCACCAAAAGTTCAAAATTTTTCATTAGAACTATTCTTCTCCACAAAATTTTATACGTTGTTTCTTAGAGAACTCTTACATTAAACATATTTCTTATGTACACGAGCGAAATTCTTAGAAAACTCTTAATATTGAACATATTTCTTAGAGAACTCTTGATATTCAACATATATATTTCTTATATACAGGATTAAAATTCTTAAATTTTGTTGCGCTAATCAAGAAAGGGTAAAACAATCTCCACACGTGTCTTACAGAGAATGAGAACAATAATTAACAAATTCAAAGTGGTATAAAATTCTCACTACAAAGGAATTTTCTCCTCCAAAGCTTTTTCCCCGATAATCAAAAGAATGTTAAATATATATGCTCATGCAAGGGACCAAAATGCAAACGTATTTCTGAGCCATGGTTAACTCAATTCATATTCTAACTTCATATAAATGTTATCCTAGTTCTAGACTTACTTGCTATATGGTTTCTACGTGCGTATCAAGCTGAATAATTTCAATCCATCATTCGAGTGGCAAAGAAAACAATGAGGTTGACAAGACAATATAGAATCATATTATCACAGATATACTACTTTGAAAAAGGAACAACTATATTAACAAATAAACAAATAAGGTTACACAAAACTTAATCATAGATCAACTCAAATAACGTATTAAACTCATAATAAAAAGAAAAACATGTACATAAGTTCAAAATAGGAGTTGAGCTACTATCCACTTAAGTGAATACTGGCATTTGTCCACCCAACTTTTGTAGGGGTGGCAAATTATGACCCGACTCATCAACCCGACCCAACCCGACTTGTTTATATTAGGTGTGAGTCGAGTTATGGGTCGGGTCACAAACGGGTCAACCCTATCTAACTCGTTTATTAGATGGGTGAATTAGGGTTGACCCGAACTGACCCGTGTAACCCAATAGCTGACCCCTTCGATTCTAAATGGAACAAATTTTTAAAACAGTCCCATTTACAAAAATATTCCCAAAAACGACCCATTATGAAAATAATTGTCAAAACCGATCTAGTTTTAGCCGTCGGGCTGAAACTAGGTCGGTTTTGATGAAAAAACTATGAAACTTCACGGGACTTGAAATCCCGTGAAGTTTAGCAGTCATTTAACTAAGTTGCTAAATTTCACGGGACTTCAAGTCCCGTGAAGTTTCATAGTTCAAATAAACTTTACGTGAAGGTTGTTAAAGTGCCCAAACTCCATGTGGTGTTTCAGTCAAATTTTCCAGAGAATCGCTCTCTGGAAATTTAAGTTCTTTCCAAATACCCAAGCGAGTATGCTGATGATCTATCTAAATGAGCTTAGATTTTTTTAAAATCCTTATCCACAAATTTAAAGTTCATGATCATCTTCTATTTTACATGAAAATATGAAGCTATGGAGATTGTATGTAGTCCCCGTAGATCAAAGGATTTATTGGGATTCAGAGCCGAAGATGGAATAAGTTCTTTCCCTTCTTTTTTCCTTTTTTCTTTTTTTCTTTTTTTTTTCCTACACAATAATGACCCAAAATACCAGCAAATCCCCAACACCCATCTCACAAAACCCCTCAAAGAATCCAACTTTCTTACTAAAAGAAGAAAAACCCATCAAAGGAATGAGAGATCACTGACTAGGGCTGAGCATGGTTCGGTCCAAACCGAAAAAACCGACCGAACCGACCCGAACCGACCCGAAAAAATCGGTTTTATGAGTAGGGCGGTTCGGGTCGGTTTGAAAACTTTTCAACCCGAACCGACCCGAACCGACCGAATATAGTGCATTACTACCCATTCTGATCTGAAACCCTACCCGACACGTCCCCAAAGAGTCAATGACTCAAACCCTAAACTAATTTTCTGAATCATTATGGGTTGAAAACAATATCATTATATCAGTGTTTAATGCTTCATAATCTCCTACTTTGTTGATACCTTTTTTTCTTTAACACAATTTGTTGTTTGATAAGAAGTTTGATGAAGTTAGAACCGAACAAACCGAACCGAACCGCACCGAACCGACTTGCAACAATTCGATTCGGTTTTGAATTATAGGCGGTTCGGTTCGGTTGTTCAAATTTTGAAAAAAACCGAACCGAACCGACCGTTGCACACCCCTATCACTGACCTGTGAGCAGGAGAAAGGCCTTGACAAGCCTCAAATTGGGAAATGGGAGAGCTTTTCCAGCCATCAAAATGGGAGCAGAGAGAAGGCATTCAAGTGTGGGGCTTGGTTTTTATTTTTAGAGAGAGAGAGAGGGAGAGGGAGTACAGCTGCATCGAACTGCAGGCTTAATTTTCCAAACTTTAACATGCTTCACGGGATGAAGTGCCGTGAAGTTTGTTTGAACTACGAAATTTGACGGAACTTGAAGTCCTGTAAAGTTTAGCAGCTTTGTTAAATGACTGCTAAACTTCATGGGACTTTAAGTCCCGTGAAGTTTCATAATTTTTTTCGTCAATAACCGATCTAGTTTCAGCCCGATGGTTGAAACTATGTCGGTTTTGATGATTATTTTGAAAATGGGTCGTTTTGTGGGAATATTTTTGTAAATTGTACTGTTTTGAAAATTTGTCCTTCTAAATAGGTTGTGCAGACTCCAAATAATTGTCTGTACAACTAGGGTTTCTGAAGAGCGATTTTACCTCGTTTCCAACTAGTGTATGTGGATGTCACAAAGTTGGAGAACGATTCTCATAAAAACCCTACCCGAGCTTAGATTCTGTGGTGACTGTAGGCATTCAAAAAATGCCAAAACTCAAAATGTGAAAAGGAAGGTTAGGGAAACGAACCCCTTCTCAATCAGAAACAAGGTTCGTTGTTTAGAAAAGATCAACCTCGAGAACGAGAGTCGCCACGTAGCAGAGCTCAACATCAAAAGATAAAGTTCATTATTGAATAGAACGGATCTACGAGACTCAAAACTCGTCATTGGATACGAGGTTCAAGGTTCACTAGTGGATACGAGACTCGGAGCTCGTCATTGGATATGAGGTTCGAGGTTCATTGGTGAATACGGGGTTCGAAGCTCGTCATTAGATACAAGGTTCAAAACTCATTACTAGACATGAAACTCATTAGTGAAGATGAGGCTCGTTAAAAGGGAACTTCCAAGACTTACTACGTAGTTGGACTCAGCTGTCGAAGAGGAAGTTCGTTGTGAAAGCGAGGTTCGTCAGACGAAGTCAGTGAAGACAAAATTCATCAGGAGAAGCTGGTCTACTGTAAGGTTTGCTTGGTAAGACGAACCTCGAGGCTGGTCTTACTTGTCGAACTCCGTTTCAATTCAGGTCGAGGTTCGTCATCCACGTGGGATTTACCTGTAACGGCTCCGAAGACTTAGTCAGCCACGTGGGCTAATCTTTAGGAGCACATTACGACGTGCGTTGATTTAGGGGAGGCAGTTACGCCCCTCTACCCATGATTGTAGCACGTCAATTACGTGCTAAAACTCTATAAATAGCCATCGATGGCTATAGAGAAAAGGGGTTGGTTGATTATTGATAAATTGGAGATTTCAAACTTGGATTTCAAGAAGCATCAAAGATCAAAGTTTATGCATGTCGATTCGGAGTCTGAACCTCAATTCCAGCTGACTAACGAACATCAGAAACGTTAGCAATCTTGGTCTGATCGTCAACGGGAGGCAAGCTCGACTCAAGCATCGGGGGAAGCATCATTTCGCCACCAAGAACCCACCTTAAACAAAAGAGAAGCTAAATTAGTCTTCTCTTTCTCTGTAATCGAGAGAGTGTGAGTGATTGTAAGGGTTTTGTACCAAGTGATCGAATCCAGATTTCTTAAAACAAGAGAATCAATTAATCATTAAATTTTTTTGACCCTACAGACGATGGGGACCACAGTGGAAGAAGTTATTCTCTCCGAGGAGATGGTGGTGGCGCAATTAGACAAGATTGCAATGGGAACAGATGTCGAGACTCTGGTCATCGAATTTGACCAGTCTAAATATGAGGATTTTCTTTCCTCGGGTAAGTCTAGTCCCACGAAGGCACGTAAGTGTCGTCGAGTCTCGTATGAGACCTCAGCCCAAGTGGCTCTTGATGATTCAACTCGAGTTAATCTCGAGAAAAAGTCCAAGCCCCTCGAAGAGGAGGCTCTAGAAACTAGCCTTCAGGCTAAGAAATGGGTTGTCAAACAACCTAGCCGAACTTCCGCTTCTACTGGCCAAACTATGGCTTTTGATGATAAACCTCGCTCAGCTCTGGCTGAAGCAAAGGTTTCTACTGGTTCATTGTCAAGACGCGCTCGACAACGTCAACGTCAGAACCAAGCTCACTGTAAGGCTCGAGCTTTGGTCTTGCTAGATGGTTTTCATTATTGACCGAGGGTTAATCAACCTAAGGTCAACAAGTCTGACGAGGGTCAGGTGAATGAGGAACGTCTGGATGACGGACCTCACTCTTGTACCCGAGTAGGCTTCGACAATGAACCTCATGCTCGAAAAGAGGTTTAGCAGTTTCAACAAGCGGTTCATACTGACGTTCGTGAAGAAAACGAACCTCAGGTTAAGAGCTAACTACGAAGGCACAAGCGTCGAACTCGTTTTACCAACAAATATCGTCATATGAACGATGAAGTTCGTCAACCTCTATCATTCAGAGGGTCTCATATGTGTAAAGCCATGATGACAGAATTGACTGGGGATTGTCCAGCTGGTGACCTTTATGATTATCTCACACGCAAATGCGGCATGAGTCGGATGCAATCGTATTGCTGCTGTGAGAAGCTTATCTCTGTAGTGCTTTCCCAATGTCCATGTGGAGAGTCAACGCATAAATCTTCAGTCTTTGAATGGTTGACTGGACTGTCGATGGTCTCATCATCAAGAAGAAGACGCTTTCGCCCCAAGAAACAAGCATCTAAGAATCGCCATATTGAAGTGACGATCAACATGGCCAGCAAGGGTAAAAGCAAAATCTCAGCTGATGATTCTGAGCCTTCTGATTTTGAAAGATCTCTCGGATTACGAGAGGCACTCATTGAAAGTCAGGGTGTTTACCAACATACTCGTTCTCGTACCGAAGCAATGATCCCGCTAGATTACCGCAAACTAGCGGGTATATCCTATTGTGTCGATGAAGAACCTGAAAATTCAACCATTGCTACTTCTTAGCCTTCCAATAAAGACCAAAGCGAGCAAGCAAGTGCTCACATGACAGGAAAAGAGGAAGAGCTCTCGCGGTAGCTGGAAGAGCAACAATCAACCATTCTGAAACAGCAGGAGTCCATCAGACGCCTGGAAGCAATGATGGAGAGACTCCATGAGGAGAAGGAAAAGAAGAAGAAAACTCATTCTCAAGCCTCAGGATCTAGGCGTAGAAGACCTTCACCTGTTGAAGAGCATTGCAACGATAAAGACGATGAGGAAAAAGTTGTGAAGATTCATTCTGAATCGTCTGAAGCTGAATCTAATCCTCGTACTTAAAAGAACGAGATCAGAAGTAGGAGGATTTCCAGAAGCAGCTTGACACACTGAAACTCCAAGGTAACTTCAAAGAGTTGGGGGTGTCAAGACCCTATCCAAGTGAATGGGATGCGATCACATATCCTCCGAAGTTCAAACCACTCAACTTGGTGCAATTTGATGGCAAGAGTTCTCCTACCCAACACATTTATTACTTCCAAACACAGACCGATCATATAGTGGGTAATAACTCTATTATGACTCGATTATTCATTAGCACCCTAAAGGGGGTGGCTTTTGAGTGGTTTCGCAGACTTGAGCCAGAGTCAATCCAGAGTTGCAGAGATTTGGAGAGGCTTTTCTTAGCCCGATACTTCGACGATGACACTGAAGTGTCTATGATGACACTATTGTCTGAAAAGCAGAAGAAGACGGAGTCAGTTAGTGACTTCGTCAAGAGATTCCGAAATCGATCATTGCATTCACACGGTCAAGTTTCTGAAGCTACTCTCGTGGAGATGTGCTGCAATAATCTTTCTATCAATATCTTGTCTAAGATGGATGTTGTTGAAGCCCATTCATGGAAAGATTTGGTTTGGCAAGGAGAGCAGGTGGAAAGTATGCTAAGTGCCGAAGAACCTCAAGAATCCCAGCCTAAAAAGGGAGGTGGTAAAAGCAATTATAACACCCAGAAACAATCAAAAGGGAAAGACACCTTAGCTATTGAGACAGCTTCATCCCCGAAATCCTCTACCAAATAGAAGGGAAACACATCCGATAATCATTTTCAGAAGAAATACGATTTCAAAGATGAACATGTGGTCTCCATTCTTACATCTTTAATCAAGATGAATAAGATCAAGCTACCAGAGGTAAAGCGGAACACAGAAGTATCAAGGACTGATGATCCTAACTTTTGCATGTACCACAGGATGGTGCATCATCCAACTAAAGTTTGTTACATTCTGAAAGACAAGATTCAAGCTTTGTTAGATGCAGGTGTGATGACCCTTCAAGCTGAGCAAAAGAAAGTATCTGCGAATATGGTCTCGCTTCAATTTGGAGATTTCGCCGAGGTGCAGGTACAAGACGGCGTGAAACCAATTCCCCAAGCAGAGGCGAGAGTAGTGAACTTCGACCCGTATCAGAAGAAAGAGAAGGGGATGGTCCCTTACACTACTCCTAAAGGTGAATTGATGTGGGTTCATCCTGACTTACTAATGGACGAGTAGTGGACATCGGCGAACTCAAAGAAACCTACAGCCACGCGAAGATCTTGCAACACCGTTTCAGTCGTTCCAGATGAGGAGGTTGAAACTGCGTCACTTAACAGTACCGAGAACGAGCAGCCAGCCTTCGCTGCACAACCTGCACAGATATCAAGAACACACGGAGGAAAAGAATATTTTAAGAAATATTCTGAAACAACGGCTACACCACCCAGACCAGGGAAAGAAGTAGCAGAGCAAGCTCAAGCTAAGGAACTTCGTTACATCAAAGCACTCAGAAAAGATACGCCGGAGAGTTCGAAAGATTCTTTTCGGTTTGATGTGCTGGCTCAGTTAGCCAATATCCCAGCAATGATTACCTTGTTTGAGCTTCTACGTTTATCTCGATCAATGAGAGAAGCTCTTCGTGAAGCATTGGCGAATAATGAGGCTTTCCTCACTCATTTTCTACCAAATCCAGCTGGAACAACGCTGGAAGAAGCTTGTCCCCAATGTTGTTAAGTTTTTCGAAGAAGAATGTTGTGCATCACCTTTTCTCAAGAAGACATGCATGTGAGAAACTCGAAACATGATAGACCGTTATACTTCACAGGGTACATCGACTCTATTCGGGTAGACAGAATTCGGGTTGATCTTGGTTTTGCTTTGAGCATCATTCCATTGTGGCTCATTCATCACCTTGGAGTTCCTCTGCATCGTTTATCAATAACGAGAACCACCATATATGGCTTTAATGCCTCTAATACTCGTCCTCTTGGCAAAATCAAACTCAAATGCCAAATGAGTGATTTGAGGACGGATGTCACTTGCTACGTCATTGATGCAGAGACATCTTACAATTTGTTATTGGGTCGACCATGGATCTATAATAATTTGATTGTTCCATCAACTCTACACCAATGCATGAAATATGTAGGTGAGAGTGGTGAAGTCAAAACAGTGGTCGTAGAGATGCAACCATTCAAGGGGGTAGAGAATTATTTCACTGATTCTATCCATTATCTTTATGATGAGCCATTTGAGGTACCACTGAGCGAAGAACCAGATAGCGGTAATGAAGCTGATATCGAGTCTGAACACGAACAGGGTCTTGTTTTTAATGGCATAGAACCCGTCATAATCGGTCTTGAAGATCTGGATGTAAATGATCATGTCTATGAGGATAGCGGAGTTATCTTTAATAATAATGATTTAGCTTACTTCTCACGAGTGGAATTGAATCCTAACATGCCAGGTACAAACGCTGATGTGATAACGGATCCGCTATCCAAGTTATATGTTGAATCAAATTTATACATGCCGATTCAGTCATCTTTTGTGACAAATCGACGACAAATTGAATCTTCACAAGCAGTCTTCATAGTACCGACTAAGGTTAACGATCAAAAAGACATCATCTTTGGAAGGAGTGACAGCCTGGTGCAAACTATTTTGGAGGAATCCGAGAAAAAGGAAAGGGATCCGCAATTCTCATACTTTACTCCAACAACCCGAAAGCTTATGAAGAATATGAGATACGATTTCATTCATAAACATGGCTTAAATTTCAGCAGAACGATTCGAGCACCAATACGATCTACGTATGTCCCCGAAGGAAAGTCGGAGGATTATTATCATAAAACTCGTAGTGGATTGGGTTATGAATCTCTACCATTTATGCTGCGTTTCGGGACCAAAGGAGAGTCAGATGATGACTCTTTCACCTCATCTTCTGAATCTAATTGCTGGGAATCCGATACCAGTACAAGAGCTGTATTCAAGGTACTCATGGCCAACATGACCTCAGTATCTCTGATAGAGAATCATGAAGATGATCAACTACTTTTGTTTGATGATCCATTAAGTCGGCAACTGGGTATATAGTAGGAACACTATTTTGAACAACGTGAACCCCCTGCTGATGACAAGGTGATTCAAGTGAACATGGGAGATGAGAGTAATCCAAAACCTATATTCATAAGCGATAGCCTGTCGCAGAAGAGAAAGAAGACCTTATTACTCTAATACGAGAGTATATTGATGTCTTCGCCTGGAATTACGAGGATATGCCTGGGCTTGATCCCCAAGTGGCTATGCATCGATTAAACATCAAACCAGACGTCAAGCCTGTTAAACAACAGCAAAGACGATTTTGGCCCTAAATCATGGAAGCAATTGAAGCTAAAGTTAAAAAGCTCATCGAGTCAGGATTTATCCGCGAAGAGCAATATTCTGATTGGATGGCTAACATTGTCCCTGTTCTAAAAAAGAACGGGAAGATTCGAGTGTGCATCGACTTTCGAGATTTGAATTCGGCTTGTCCTAAAGATGGTTTTCCTTTACCTATCACAGACGTCATTATTGACAATATGGGCGGGTTTGAAAGGATGTCCCTTATGGATGGATTCTTAGGCTACAACCAAATCAAAATGTATCCAGATGATGAAAAGTATACACCCTTTTGAATACCTTTAGGGATATACTGTTATATAGTAATGCCCTTTGGGTTGAAAAATACGGGTGCTACCTATCAACACGCTATGACCTCTATCTTTCAGAAACATTTAAGAAAGTCTGTAGAATGTTATGTTGATGACTTGGTCGTTAAAAGTCGTGACAAGGAAAACCATTTGCACGACTTGAAAACAATGTTTGATCTTATGCGAGTGCACCAGCTCAAGATGAATCTAACTAAATCATTCTTAGGGATGGCTAGCGGTAAATTTCTCGGATTCATAGTCATGGCTAACGAAATTCGTTTGGACCCAGATAAAGTTAAGGCCATCCAAGAGCTACCACCTCCCAAGAATCTTAAGGAGCTCCAAGGCTTACAAGGACGATTGGCGTATATTCCCAGGTTTATTTCTAACCTATCCGGAAAATGCCAACCGTTCTCAAAATTAATAAAGAAATGAGTATCCTTTATGTGGGATGAGGCTTGCCAGAAATCGTTCGAGGAGATTAAGCAATACCTCTCTAATCCACCGATATTGGTCGCACCGAAGTCAGGTAAACCTTTCCTGATATACATATGGGCTACAGATCATGCATTAGCAGGACTTTTGGCACAAGAAGATGAAAACAGCCATGAACAAGCTGTCTACTATCTCAGTAGGACTTTATCGGGTGTCGAACCTCGTTATCCTCTTATTGAGAAGGAATGTTTGGTACTAGTCTTCACAGTTTATAAAATGCGACATTATTTGGTTGGGCAAACTATACATGTCATTTCCCAGATCAATCCTATTCGGGTGTTCATGACACAGCCTAGTGCATTGAATTGGCGACTCGTCAGATGGGCTTTATTGCTTTCCCAATATGACATCCACTTTAAACCTTAAAAAGCAGTGAAAGGTCAGGTTATTTGTGACCTTATGGCCAATCATCCATTGAAAGAAAATGTCAAATTATACCAGGACATACCTGATGAGACGTATGAAGCAAACATCATCTCTAGAGAGCAAGTATGGTAATTTTACTTTGATGGTGCAGCAAGGACAAATTCTACTAGTCGGGTTATAGTGGGAGTGGGGGTTGTGTTTATCTCTCCCCAAAATCATATACTCCCACGCGCCGTTTCTTTAACAGAGCTGTGTTCTAATAATATGGCTGAATACAATGCTTTGTTGGTTGGCCTAGAGATAGCCAAACAGCTGGGGTGAAACACCTAGAAGCGTATGACGATTCTCAACTCATTGTTAATCAAATGAAGGGAGAATATGAGGTTAGGAATGAAGACCTCATTCCTTACCATACAGCAGCAATTGCATTGGCCGATTCCTTTGAGGGCTTCTACATCGACCATATACCCCGTCTCAAGAATATCTATGCTGATGCATTAGTGTCACTGGCGGCTACCCTAGCTCTACCTGAAAGTACTACCCAGCACGTCACGGTGAAAAGTAGACAATTATTTAAATCAAAGTATACACTGCAGATCAATGCAGTTGAAGAGGAACCTACAACGCTCGAACCTAAAGATTGGCAATTTTCGATCATCGATTATGTTTTGTACGGCTTATTGCCTGAAGACATAAAGGAAAGAGAATCTATTCATTGACGAGCACCTATATTCTACTATGATTCTCAATCCCAGACTCTGTATCGAAAATCATACGATGGGCTTTTGCTTCGCTGTTTGTCAAATAGAGAAGAAAAAGAAGCTCTTAAAGAAGTTCATGATGGCATCTGTGAAGCTCATCAGCCTGGTCCTAAGTTATGGGTCCGACTATGCGGATTGAGTTATTATTAGCCTAACATGGTACAAGATGTTGTCGCTTATGCTAAACGATGTCATGGTTGCCTGATACATGCTAATTACATGCATCGACCGCCCGAGCATCTTCATCCGTCAACCACTTCATGGCCTTTTGAAACATGGGGAATGGACATTATTGGCCCAGTGACACCACCCTCTTCCAAAGGACATCACTTCATCTTAGCGATAATTGATTACTTTTCTAAATGAGTAGAAGCAATCCCGTTGAGAGAAGTCAAGATGAGTGATATTGTTAAATTTTTAAAATATCATATCATATACAGGTACGGCGTTCCGAGGCGTATCATCCATGACAATGGGCCCTAATTTGTTAGCCAAGCCTTCACCCGATTCTGTGAAAAATTCAGAATTAAGAATTTAGCTTCAACTTATAATCCTGCTGCTAATGGGCAAGCAGAAGCATTTAACAAGACCATCGTCAGAATTCTCACTAAGGTAGTATCGACAAATAAAAGAGATTGGAATGAGAAGTTAGGTCAAAATTTGGGCTTATCGCACAATGGTTCACACGCCGACAGGGGCCACACCATATTCTTTGGTATACAGATGTGAAGCCATATTACCATTAGAAATCCAAATTCCATCTTTGCGAATAGCACTCGCAATTGGTATGACGACGGAAGAGAGTCATCGCCGATGTATTAAAGAATTAGAAGCGCTTGATGAAAAGCGACTATTGGCTCAGCAACACATTGAGCTTTATCAAGCTCGGATTTCTAGAGCATTCGATAAGAAGGTTAGATACCGCATGTTTAAAGAAGGCGACTTGGTTCTTGTCGTTCGGCGTCCAATGATTTTGAACTCCAAGAAGAAAGGGAAGTTTGAGCCAAAATGGGAAGGACCATTTGTAGTAGAAACTGTCTATTCAAATGGAGCTTATCGCCTTATTACTCAAAATGGTGACAAACTTATGATGCCTATCAATGGTAATTTTCTGAAAAAATATTATCCATAAGCTTCACAGTCAAATATGCCTTACAATAGGAGAAGAAGCAGATAAAGGTAATGATTTTTTTATTTCATCTCCTCCAAATTTCCCTCACTAATCCTCTTCAATAGGATAGTGGGACTATTATTATGTCAATTCTACCTCTGATGGTTGATGGTTTTTCAATAGTAGTAACCTACTATGTGATGTGTTGCTTCATGATGTCATCTTTCTAACGTCGTCATTTTTCCCCAAATGACGTTCGTTTTCTTAACTTAGGCCTACCAAGTGATGTGCCTTCATTTCAATCATCATCGTCATACTTCTAAAGTCATTGAATGATGTAATTTTCCTAACGTCGTTATTTTCTCAAATGGCGTTTGTTTTCTTAACTTAGGCCTACCAAGTGATGTGACTTCGTTTCAATCATCATCGTCATACTTCTAAAGTCACTGAACGATATAATTTTCCTAACGTCGTCATTTTCCCAAATGACATTCGTTTTCCTAATCTAGGCCTACCAAGTGATGTGCCTTCGTTTCTATCACTATCGTCATACTTTTAAAGTCACTGAACGATATGATCTTCCTAACATCGTCATTTCCCCAAATGATATTCGTTTCCCTAACTTAGGCCTACCAAGTGTTGTGCTTTCGTTCTTGTCATTGTCGTCGTACTGTTAAGTCACTGAACGACATGATTTTCCTAATATCGTCATTACCCCTAATGACGTGCGTTTTCCAACATTGGCCTACCAAGTAATGAGCCTTTGTTTTATTCATCGTTGTTTTTATTAAGTCATTGAGCGACTTAATATTCCTAACATCGTCATTTTCACAAATGACGTTTGTTTTCCCGACGAGTCTGCCATGTGTTGAACTTCGTTCTTAATACTTAGCTATATTTTGAACCTTATTATCATATATTTGATCTGAAATCTAAAAGAGACTAAGGATAGGAGAAATCTTAGCATTGAAGTCTAAGGAAAACTCTTTAACAACTCATCATACTGAGGGGAAAAGTATGGCTAGTCCAACTCAAACAGCAGTTGGTAAAGACAACTCAAGTCCGTTGACAACTGAGGGTTTACTAAAAATCCTAAGTTAGAATGCTTCAGTTATGCAAAAGAACAATATGGGGATAAAATATAAATTTTATTCATATATAATTAAAAGTACAGAAACTCGAAGTAACTTAGAAGACTCGAATTACAATACGAGGTTCAGTTACAAGTTCTTTCAATTACAATACGAGGTTCAGTTACAAGTTCTTTTAACTACAATACGAGGTTCGGTTACAAGTTCTTTTGACGATATTCGGACTACAATAGGAAGTTCAGTTACAAGTTTTTGACGACCTTCGAGATTGCACTACGAGTCTCGTCCGCAACAAACTCACTGTCTTGTTGTTAAAGTTCCATCTTTCATTCCTAGGCATGAAGTCTTCCCCATACCCAACTTTTAGCTTGGGTGCTTGTAGCTTGAGTTTACCTACTTGGGTAAACTAACTACTAATTAAAACACCATAAGCTCTGAGCATAGGATCAGCACTTCTCCCATTTCCGCAGAACGTGAAGGCAATTCTAACATTATTGCTGACTCCTCCGAAAGAGGCACTTCACTGAGTCTGTGAAGCTGCCACATAGACCGAAGTCTAGAGAAAAGACTATATGCTTGGGGGTGCATGCCATATCAAAACAGCAAGCATATTTGAATTTAAGATATCTCTTCAAGATTACATTTAAAAGTCTAATAAGTTATCGAAATATATCAGGATTTTGACTCTGGAACACTAAGAAATCCTCAGATGAGTGAGTACTCATCACGACAATTCACTCGCGTCGCAAGGACCCAAGGGCACCACGGGGTCATTTTTATGCTCCAAATTCTTGAAGAGATATCGGGCCCAGATGTTATGGCTGATGAGTCTTTCACCCTTCTTATTGAGCCGTCCTTCCACATTCATACAAATATGGTAATGACACATTATTTCCCAAAAGGTCTTTACCACTTGGGGTTGTTCCTTCTCTAGAGTAACTAATTCCCGTTGACCTTAGATATACTCCTCATACGGATAATTCCCGTTTGGTAGCCCGGAGACTTCTTCCACCTCGTGAAGAGAAATCCCTATCTCTCCATCAGGAGTAAAGAAAGTACGGGTTGTAGAGTTATACAACTCCAAAATATCAAAGAACTGGTGGGAGTTATTAATCAACCCGAATTGTGTCGCCCTGATAGGCGCATAAAGGGCAAACCTTTGCAGATCTTCCTGGTTCTCCTACAAAATGTATCCGGTGACACGAGGGCACCATTGTGTAGGAGTCCAATGAGACCAGCCTAGAGTTCTAAAATCCTTAGTGAGGAATTGACATTTCTTCCTAAAGAATGCACGACCAAAAGTGTTAGCCTCCTCAGTAGTCTCACCAATAGGGAGTTCTTTTTGAAAAAGCCCAGGGTGCAATCCGGTGATGTAACGTCCATCACTATCTATCTTTGCGCTGCTCCAAGAAAAGTGGCCATATATGACCCCATCTTGTACCGGGGTTAAATCTCAGTCCATTCTTATAGGAGCCGAGACAATCTTCAAAGCAGTAAGAGAGACGTCATGCTCTATCCGAGGCAAGAACAAGTTTCGCCCGTTTACGGTTCTCAACCATTCATAAGTCCCGATCTCTAATAAGTTAGGATCTTCTGAAGAGTCTCCAAATAAGAGAACATGTTTCACAATGGGTTCACGATTAATAGACTCCAACGGAGCATCAGTAATCATACGCCTAAACATGGAAACTGAAGGTTCAGAGAGGAGATCAACTTCTTCTGGCCCCCGTTCTCTGAACAAAGGAATACTCTCAAGGGCAAAGTAATGAGGATAAATTATAGTTGTCTGAGTACCATCCGCTCTGAGATCACTACGTTGGGGAAGTGGAGTAGAAGGATATACGACTACACGAAAAGACAAACAAGCTTAGTCTCGAGCAGCAGTCACGGCCAAATAACACGAAGGTCATTCTAGCAACGAACGTCAAAATTCGTTCAAATGATGAACCTCGTGTTACAACAAAATGTTAAACTTCGTTGGCCGAGCAAGCTCATTCAACCTCGACAGGGATAACTAGGTTCATCAGTTCAGCGAGGTTCGTTGGAGAACACGAAGTTCATCATCTGAAGACAAAATTCACCAATCCAACGGACGTAGTCGATGAAAAGACAAAGTTCATCATATAAACAAATTTCATTTAATAATTTTAGAGATGACCCTCATCAGGATAGCCAACGATGTTGGACATGTGAAGTTTAACTTGCAGATAAGGCTCATCGAAAGACGAAACAAGTCATAGAGACGAGAATTATCGATGACGAGCCTCATTTAGCCAAAAAGATGCCATCTTTATGATGAGTCTGGAAGAAACTGTTCATCTTCCTCAAGAAATCCAAGTCTAAAATGGATAGGGTTGACATCCCTCAGAACACAAATCATGCGTTTAAGATCTATTACCTAAAAAGGTGGGTAGAACGCCAGGTTCATGCGAAGAGCCAGCAACCTTCTTGCCCTTGCTCTTGCTTTGGTCTACAGCGGTCTTAGGGGCCATTGATTTCACTTGAAGGGTTTGTGAAGAAAGAAAGATCAGAATTTTGAGAAGAGGAGGAGTTTAGATAACCCAAACGGCGAAGAGAGAAGAAAGGACTTCTCATATGATAATGCCCTATTTATAAGTGCGGGAAAAGGGTCGAATCAAGGATCGCGATCTTCAGTTAAGATCGTTTGATGAGAGCCCTCCCCAACAAGATCTGTGGATGGGATTCACGAAGATTTCTAATCACCAACTGGCAACCATTCACTAGGTCTAGGAAAGGCGCATAGCAGTACCGCTGATGAAGCCGCAAGATGTCATTTGTCAGATGTCCGTTAATCTAACAAGGCTCGTATAAAGGGACGAACTCCAGAATGAACCGCGAGGTAATGCTCATTTTCATAGCAAACATGAAGTTCATGATAAAACCAGGTTCATGAGATAAACTCCTCAAGTTCGAAATGCCTATTCAAAGTGTTTCAGACTACATACAACCCGATTTGAGTCTGAAAACTTTGAAGGGGGTTTTGTAGGCATTCAAAAAATACCAAAACTCGAAATGTGAAAAGCAGGGTCAGGGAAATGAACCCCTTCTTAATCAGAAATGAGGTTCGTTGTTTAGAAAAGATCAACCTCGAGAACGAGAGTCACCACGCAGCAGAGCTCAACATCAAAAGATGAAGTTCATTATTGAATAGAACGGATCTACGAGACTTGAAACTCGTCATTGGATACGAGGTTCGAGATTCACTAGTAGATACGAGACTCGGAGCTCATCATTGGATATGAGGTTCGAGGTTCATTGGTGAATACTGGGTTCGAAGCTCGTCATTAGACACGAGGTTCAAAACTCATTACTAGACATGAAACTCATTAGTGAAGATGAGGATCGTTAAAAGGGAACTTCCAAGACTTACTCCGTAGTTGGACTCAGCTGTCGAAGAGGAAGTTCGTTGTGAAAGCGAGGTTCGTCAGACGAAGTCAGTGAAGACAAAATTCATTAGGAGAAGCTAGTCTACTGTAAGGTTTGCTTGGTAAGATGAACCTCAAGGCTGGTCTTACTTGACGAACTCCGTTTCAATTCAGGTCGAGGTTCGTCATCCACGTGAGATTTACCTGTAACGGCTCTGAAGACTTAGTCAGCCACGTGGGCTAATCTTCAGGAGCACATTATGGCGTGCGTTGATTTAGGGGAGGCAGTTACGCCCCTCTACCCACGATTGTAGCACGTCAATTATGTGCTAAAGCTCTATAAATAGCCATCGATGGCTACAGAGAAAAGGGGTTGGTTGATTGTTGATAAATTGGAGATTTCAAACTTGGACTTCAAGAAGCATCAAAGATCAAGGTTTCTGCACGTCGATTCGGAGTCCGAACCTTAATTCCAACCGGCTAACGAATATCAGAAATGCTAGCAATCTTGGTCTGATCATCAACGGGAGGCACGCTCGACTCAAGCATCGGGGGAAGCATCCTTTCGCCACCAACAACCCATCTTAAACAAAAGAGAAGCTGAATTAATCTTCTCTTCCTCTGTAATCGAGAGAGTGTGAGTGATTGTAAGGGTTTCATACCAAGTGATCAAACCCAGTTTTCTTAAAACAAGAGAATCAATCAATCCTTAAAATTTTTTGACCCTACAGTGACGAATGATGGCAGGCAGAGGTAAGCGGCGACGAGCGAAGGTGAGCGAGGGCAGCGAGCAGAGGCCAGTGACGATGAGTGACGGTGAAGAAGCGGAGGCAAGCGGCGGCGAGCGGCGAGCTACGGGGAGCAGCGAGCGATGGCGAGCGCGAGCGGCAATAAGAACCTTTGTTGTATTTTTTTAACTCTCTCCTTCTCTTATTCTCCATTTTCCCCTTTTCTACTTTTCTACTTTTGTTTTTAGCCCTCAATTCTCTAGTTATAGATTTATTAAATTCTTATTATCTATTTGATTATATTATAATTTTATTTACATTTATGAATCTCATGTAGTTCTATAATTTACGTCACAGTTAATGGAGTCTAATTCTACCTATAATTCTATAGAGGATAATATAGAAGCGGATTCATCTAATGAAGAATTAGAAGATAGTGTCTAGTCCTATTCAGAAAAAAATCCAAAACAGTAATTGTTAGAAGCCGAAAAAAGAAAATTAACGTCCAAAGTTTGGAAAATGTTTGACCTTGTTAAAACAGAGCCAGGTGGGAAACAATATTCAACATGTAAGAAGTGTGGAATCAAATATATTGCCGAAGGTAACTATGGGACAAAGAACATGTTAAGACACATGAAAATTTGTAAGAAGACTACTAGAGAGAGAGAGAGAGAGAGAGAGAGAGAGAGAGAGAGAGAGGATATTGAGGGTCTATCTAACTCAAAGGATTCTATAATGAGTTCCTCAAAATTTAATTTTGACCCGGATAAGTTTAGGGGGCTCTTAGTCCCGGCCATCATTATGCATGATTTACCATTTTAATTTGTTGAGTATGAAGGTATTCAAGCAATCTTCTCATATCTTTGTGAGGATCTAAAATACATGTCAAAAAATACGGTTAAAGCCGATGTTCTTAAAATCTATGGAAGAGAGAAAAATAGGCTAAAAGAAGCTTTGAATCGATTTCGGGTAGATTTACTGCGGGAAGTTGTGGACATGCTTCAATTTATTTTTCAATTTATAGATGAATTAAATTTGTAATTTTTTATTTTATGAGCTTCAATTGCTTCTTCAAGTCTTATTTGTAATTTTTAATAATTTTATTACTTGCTTATGTTTTAGATCTACTACAAGCTCTTCAAATTATAGATGAATTAAATTTAGAATTTGTTATTTTGTGAGCTCGGTTTTAATACGCTTTCCACCGATTTCGGTCATTTTAGGATGAAAACAACGTTTCCTCCAAATCCCACGTGGCTACAATTTTCCATCCCTCTTTTCTCCACGTTTTAGCCCAACCAAACATCACAAAGTACTAAAAACTAACATCTTTTCGTCCGTCAATTTTCATTTTGAAGCTTTTCTTCATATTTTAGCCCAACCAAACAACCCCTTAGGCTAAATAGCACTATATACCCTATTATATTTGATGGCAAGAAAATACCTTAAAATTTTTAAATGTGCACACTTATATATCCTCACTTGTTTCGGGTAGCACTTATGTACCTTAAAGTTTTTAAAACATACACTTAAATACTCTTATATTTTTAAAATGGCATTTAAATACCTAATGTTTTTAAAACTTGCACTTAACTAACCTCAAGTTTGTATATCTGAGGATATTTATATGTAAATTTAAAAAAATGTAGGGTATTTAAGTGCCCGCTGTAATAACTTAGGATATTTTTGTGTCGCCAAAATATGTTAAGGTATATTTTAAGTACAAGTTTTAAAAACTTTAGGATATTTTCCTTCTACTAAACACACATTAGGATATATAAGTGAAAAATAGGTGAAACCATGGGGCATATCCGCATGTGAGTGCTACTTAGCCTATTTATATGATCAGAAATCAGTCCCCCCCTCATCGGGTGGGACAAAATCTCAACTTGAGCCTGAATCCATATCGCATTTCCGTCCGGTTCAGACTCTAGTCGAATCCAAATCCGAACCGAGGCGGTATATTTACTCGATTTCAACGGCCAACTGTAATTATTTATTTACGTATGCAAGTTTTATTCTGCAATAATTTCTTGTTAATTAATTTATTTTCTTTTTTTAGGTAAACAAGAATAATGAGTCTTCTAATTTTATCTATTGGTAACGGAAATAGTCATGCAGTTTCATTAGGTAATTTCTAAAAAATTCTTACTGTTAAAATCTAGGGTTTCTGAAATATGATCGATGTGAAGATTTAAATTTTATTAATAAGTGCAGTTTCATCATGACATTTTTTGGATTTTGATGGTTTTATTTTGTTTAGATGTGAAGAACTAGGGTGAATATGAAAGTTTGAAGAATTTTTTTGAAAATATAGTTTTTTTGGTGAAGAAATTGTGTAAATAAGCTTAAATTTTTTGTTTTTATTTTGAAAATTCTGGATTTTTATTTTATTTTGCTTAGAGATGAAGAACTATGGAGAACTGCAAGAGTTTGAATTAACTGTTTGAAAAAAAAATTTAGTTAGGAGCCGTATATACAACTTTAAGTTTGGTTTTGATTTTGAATTCTGGAATTTGAAGATTTTATTTTGTTTATTGAAGAAGTATGAAAAGTTGAGGAAATTGTTGAAAAAAAGGTCAAGGGAACTTTATTACTTAGTTCAAATTTTTTATTTTTTTATTATGACTTTGACCATGTTAGTTTACTTGGAGGTAATAGTGATATGTTAGTTTGAAGTTGAGAAAAGAATTTTAATCAAGGGAACTATGTCAGTTAGTTTAAAATCCGTTCTTCAAGTCAACTGCCATAAATCCCAATTAGTATCATGTTTCAGAACTATAGATTTTTTGGTCACAACTATTCTAAGTGGCTGAAGAATTAGGATGTAAATGTGACAAATTAGGTTTTTATTATTTTAATATTTTGAATTCTCTTTGGGCAGACTTTTTTTTAAATTTAATTTAATTTAATTTTATTGTTTGTAGATGCTTATATGAGTAAATTTCGAAACTCCAAGGTGGAATCTTCAAAGCCATTTGCATCAGTCACCATGGAAGATGAAAAGCCATTTAATTTTGTGCGGATACTATTTGGTATGTAGGGTATTGTTTCCTTGTTGACTTGGAACTAAAACATATTTTTTAAAGTTAAGACTACAAAATATTTTTGATTGCAGCTATGGGGGGGGTGAAATGGGTTGCCACATCAGATTTTCAAGAAAACTCATTTCAGACCAAAAGTGGCTAAAATGGATTGAAAATATCACATCTGGGCATATTTAAATATTTAAAGCACTATTGAAATGACGGCTTGAATTAAAGGAGAATATTTAATGTCCTGTCGCTAAATATTTAATTGGAAAATGTTGTACACATTGGAAATTTTGACAGTACCTCTGGTGCTCGACAAGAGAGTAAATCTCAATTAAATCCATGTTTCACAAAAGAAACAAGAACCGAAAGCAAAATATCTCAACAAAGTGGGATATCAGCTCTTCCTCTCATCAGTTCTAAGACTGACCTATCGAGGGAACCTAAACTCTTTATTATAAATCACAGCACGAACAATCAATTTTAACGTGGTTCGGCAAGTTGCCTACGTCCACGGGGCAAGAAGGGGAGAGATCTGCTATTAGAGAAAAAGAGAATACAAATGGGTTTACAATCACATAAATTAAACCCTCAAACAATATCTTAAATCTCACACAAATATCTCCCTCAAAAGGATGCTCAAACCCTCTCAAAATCAGCACGAAAAAAACTACACGAAAAAAAGTCGGCGGCTCAAAAACCCTTCTGCAATTTTTCTTTTCTTCCACATGCACGCCATCGCTTTTTCACCCACTACTCACGAACCCTCTTTTGCACGCCCGAAACCCTAGGAACCGAAGCTATATATATAGCTGCGAATTGGTTATCGGGTGGGCCCACGCAGAAACAAAAACATCGGGTCTCGTGGGAACGTAGGTGTGGCCCCCACGACTTGCCGCTGTGCTTTGCGTTGTGCTCGTGGGCGTGGCCCCCACTCGGCCCACGTGTTCACAATTCTCCACCTCGGTGAAGTTTTCCCAAAACTAAGCCGACACCAACCAAACCAAATATCTCACTTGTTGCATCCAGTACGAAGTGAAACAATTCACGACAACAGACTCAATCCACAACAAGTCGAGAACCCAAATAAGAATACAAACAAACTTCAAACGTCAGTATCTACTCATCAAATCGGTTGCATCATAAAGACTGCCTACGTATCCTCTTGCCTAAGGAATCAAACCTTCACGTAGTTCATCCAAATGGCTGCGAACGATCTTAATCCAATAGAAGAGTTCGCAACCCTCCTCCAATATCATCAACTCTGCGACTTATAGAACCTCCAATGGCCTTAAAGTGTAACGAATCAAACACCTCCACCTGAGGTGAACCAATGGCCATATCTAAACTACATCTATCAGCTGCACTCGAATCAAAACCCAACTCATCATCTGCATCCAAAACCAATTAACCCCTAACTGTGTCAACTTAGCTGGGATACTAAACGATACGGAATAATCCGGAGTATGTGGAGTAATCTCCATCTAATATGGAGTAGCATCACTCTCCACATGCTGTGATACCTCTATGATCTGTCCAAAACTCTCCACCTGCTGAGAGTCAATAGGCTCCCTCATCGAAGCCTCATCCAATGTGACATTACCAAACCAAATATCTAATTGAGTTTTACCTCCTATCTCAGTAGTTAACAACTCTTTAATAGGATGACCCAAATATGTCGAAGCCTCAGTCCAGAAACTCTTCTGCAGACCATTGCTTGACAACAAACACTGATCCTCTACCAGCAAGGCACAGTTCTCCAAATTTACCATCCTATCTAGTTGCCCCAAGATTTCCTTTTTAACAAAGTGTCTCGAAATGCCGTGAGCTCGGCTCCAAAATAGAAACAGGTCCATCTTGTACCTCCCACCAAAACCTGAATGAAGTACCTTCAACTTTCTGCCAATCTCACACTTCTTCAATCTGTTGGAGACTACTAGGACTTTATCCAAAAGGGTGATTGTAACCTAAACACGCCTAAAACAGCCACCAACAAAGGAAACCAAATATCTATTTCCTCCCAACAATTTTTCCTTAGAAGGCCCCCAAACATCCACGTGAACCCCATCTGAAAGACCCTCCGTGCGGTGAATAGAGGTGCCAAACTTCACATTGGTCTTCTTGCTCACATCAAAATGTTCACTGGATTTCAAACTATAGGTCGTTGCACCCATCTCCAAATCAATACTTGAATGATAAAGCCCCAAATGCCGTAGTCTAGTCGAATTAACAGAAGTCACTAGCTTTCCACTTGTCACTATATCTCCAATCAAATAGTACATGTTATTCCTCCTGACACCCTTCATCACAATCAAAGAGTCTTTCACGATCTCGAGAACTATATCCTCAATACGAACCTTCAGACCCTCTTCAACCGAAGCTCCAATTGAGATTAAGTTCTTCCTCAAGGAAAGAACATATCTCACATCATATAACTCTCTAACAGTCCCGTCAAACATCTTGATGCGAATGCTTCCTATCCTAAGGATCTGGCATGCACGGTTATCTCCCATGTACACCATACCACTATCCAGCTTCTCAAAACTGGAGAACCATTCCCTTCTAGGGCACACATGATAAGTCGTACCACTATCCAACATCCACTCGGATTCCTCCGAATAGCTACCTGTAGGACTGATAGAAAGCGAATAAATAGAAGTATCAAAAATATTACCATCCGATATAACGATGTTTGCTTCCCTTTTTGTAATGACCGTAAATTTCTAATACGGGTTTAAATAATTTTCTGGTATTTAAATATTAAATATTATTTTTCTAAAAAGGTATTTGTATTTTTTTCCAATTTCTCTAGAATTTTCTACGATTTAAAATACGATATTATATTATTTTAATAGTTTTGCTAATCATAAATTTAATTGTTTTGGTAAAATTTTAAATAAATAGTTAATTATTCATTATTGTTATTGTTATTATTATTTTAACCATAAATTTTAATATTTATTTTGAATAAATTTTATGATATTTTTAAATTATTTAAGAGTGTATTTTTCCCTGCGTTTTTTCTCTCACCGGTATTTCACTCTGTATCTCTCTCCCCCCAAAACTCTCCACAATTCACGCAAATTCCCGCCTCGTGTTTCCCCCAGCTCTCAACCCACATCCTCCTAACCACCCTATCACGTACTCTCTCGTTAAAATCTTCCGCCGTTCTTACTCTCTCCAATCTCACGCTCAATCTCTCTCCTGTCTCATTCACTCTCTCTCCAATCACCTCTCTCCTCTCTCTCACGCTCTCTTCTCTCTCTCTATATATCTCTCCCTCCCCACGAAGACAACATGCCGCCTCTCTCTCTTTCTTCACCTCAATCTCCCTCTCTCCAACTCTTCCCTCATTCTCACACACTCTCTCTCCTCTACAACTCACCTCCTCTCGCCGTCATCACCTCCCCGCCATCACCACCAGAGCCTCTGCAGTCTGAGCTCCACCAGCACCACCTCCTCCTCCCTGACCTCCACCACCAGCACCTCCACCACCATCCAACATCACCAGCCCCATCTCCTCCACCATCCGCCATCACCATCAAACGCCGTCCCCACCTTTTAGCCGCCGGCGAGTCCCGTCGGAGCCCACCGAGACACCCCAACGACCCCCGGCGACCTCCTTTCACATCTGGCAAGCCCGAACAGCGAGGAGAAGCTCCGAGCAGCAAGAAACGTGCCTGAATAGCGACCGAACTGCGAAAATCTGCACTGCAGAAAACTGCAGCTTTGTGCCAACTTCGCGTACACTTTCCGATCACCTACGACCTCCGTTTTCATCGATTCTTTCTCTGGTCAGTAGACCTACATGTTGCCTATCACCTCCAATTTGTATCACGCTCTAACTCACTCTATACCTCTCCGTGTAACGTCCGAAACATTGCTCGATGACAGCAGTTCGCAGATTCCGACAGTTTCGTGCCGACTTTGCACGCGCTTTCCGGCCACCTCCGGTCTCCGTTTCTGCCACCGTCTTCGCCTGTGTGTAGCCCTTTATATTGTCTATCAAACGGTATCTTTCTTTCTTTTGGGCTCATTTCTTACCTCTTGTTATATCGCTTTGAATATCGCTAATCACTACTAACACTTCCCTTTTTGTATTCTAACCGATTGACTTTCCGATAAGCCGCGGAACCCGTTGTGACCCGTACAGCCACCCCGACAACCATCGCTTCCCTCTACGACACCCTCGACGTCCCGAGGCAAGATCCCTCTTGCTCATTGACTTGTCATTTTAATATTTATATCTGTTATTAATTGATTTTATAGATTAGTTTGTGGTATATTTATCTGCGTGGGATTGTTTGAAGAATAATATTAGATAAATCATAATTATATAATAATTAGTATTTTTAGAATAATTATGATAAATTAAAAGAATTTATTTTGACAGCAGAATCATTTTCAGATAATTATATTACTTAAAAAGAATTCATTT
>BQKN01045588.1:4521-35094 GCA_022839385.1 Asparagus kiusianus
AATATTGACTGAAAACTCAGAAATCAATAAATAAATCAAGAAATCATAAAACAAATATAGTTTGGGCAACCTTTCGTATCATGAATTCGGGAGAGGTAGCTTCCGGTTTTGAACATTTCCTTAGTGAGTTTATCGCCACCTAAGGGACATAATGGACTAGGCCTTGAATTAGGCCCATTGAATCAAGTATTGACAAAACCACACACAATACGTCTTCATCTATTGAGCAAAACGGGTTGAGCGTTAAATGACATGCTCACAATAACCGACTCATGAGAGTTTCTAGGGGTTAGCCCAGCCCCCCCAACCGCGGCCATCACGGTTCCTCTCACGTAGTAAGTCCTCAAAGGGTACTACATCTGTTTATTTAATACCCCCCCCCCATAATACACACGTTGGACTTATTAAGAGTAAACTCAGCCTAGCCAGATGTATCATAAGAGCATCGTTATCATAGAGAAGGGGTAGTAGCACAAGCTACATAGTGATATGTGAATATATCTGAGTCGATGCTCCACACGAGTGTCACTAGTTGAGCTTGTTTCTACCACATTGAACCAACATTGGGACTAAGTCTCCAAATAAGGGTTGGATTACCACTGTCAGTGACCTCTCTTATGGGCTTAACCTCATCTCCCTCGATGAATCCAGAACCACACTCCTAGATAATCCCTCAGTCAAAGGGTCAGCAAGATTTTTTCCCAGACTTTAGAAAGTCCAAGATCACAACTTTGCCTAGTAGGCGTTGTATAGATTTATTATCTTAAGTTATTTTATATTTAGTCCTTCATATTGTTTGGCATTAGGTCCCCTTATTGTTTAAGTCATTTAATTTTTTTAATCAATCTTTCCAGGAAAGAGTACAAGTAGCAAGAGGAGAGATTAATTTGAAACAACTTATAAGAATAAGGGAACCTAATAGAAATTTTAATTATTTGATGGACTAATTTTAATATAACTTTTATTCATCATATAGATAGAAGTTATAAGATATACCTCTTGATTTGATTTTTCTGGACATTGATTCATCACATCTCCTGTAACTGGGCATATTAGTTGACAGAGCATATTTATATCAACCCTAATCATTTCCTAAAATCTCAAGAGAAAGCGTTATACATGTAGTCATGCTATGATATGACATCAAAACATGCTAGCATAGAAGGTCATAGTCAATGAGCATATAAGATCGTAGTCTATGTTTGAAGATGTAAATTTTAAATTTTTTAGTATAAGAGGTTGCAAATTTGTTGCCTTCAAAAGTGACCATCCAAATTTAAATTGTTTGCCTACAAAAAAGATCTTCCGAATTTAAATTGGTTGCCTACCAAAGAGACCTTCCAAATTTATGTGTCCATTTTACTTGTACCACCTCTTAAACATATCATTTGATATTTTAAAATTATTTTTTTATACACCTGTGCTTTAAATTTTACAAGTGCATTCTTGCATAAAACTTATAATTAATTATGTAACAAATACAATTGGTCTAATATGACATATGAATATCCATCATAACACAATAAAAGAGATAATCTTTACATTTGAAGATTTAAAATATAGTCCTCCATATAAAACTAATATTTAAATATATGCATTTTATCAGACATGTACAATCATGTATGTAGTCTGACTTTGACAACTCTGAAGCTTGAAATTTGTATCAGAATATAAATAATGCTCTATAGGCCCATAAAAGAAAATAGCATTGATAGGTATACCTGCTGCAGACAACTGCCACATAAGTTCCTGGACAAATCTACATTCACTTTTGCCCCTTTCTGTCTAATCTTATTAGATGCATAAACAATCCAATGTATGAAATTATCAATAATAGAAGGCGCTATGCTGATAGCTTAAAGAAATAAAAGTATTAAACCATGAATAAATTCAGATATTTCAAAGCATCTATTTTGTTTTCTTTATTCTTGTCAAAACCATGCATATGAGATTTTCAAGGATAAAAAAGTGCACTGATACAAATTTTATAGGCATGTTTCATTGAACATTACAAATGCGTGCATATTCACTGGCACAAGAGGAGAAGGGTAGGTTTTAGAGGGTTCTTACAAATATAAAATAGGCTTTAGAAACCAATAAAAGTTCTTTCATATTCGTAACTTGCAATCTGATACTTGCTCCAACTTTAGAAGTTTTTAGCATTGTGATTTAACATGAAAGCTTGAAATGATATATGGAAGAGTTTGAATCAGAGTGCAAAAGTTATTAGCTCACAAAATTATTATTATTATTATTATTATTTTAACTGAAGCACCTACCTACCTTTGGATCGGAGAAAACCATTTATGGGAATAGTCCAAATAGTTTTTCTTCGAAAGGATTAAATTATTTTCAAAGACTGATTGTTAATTTTCCTATTATTTGGCAAGTTTAACAACTGTTATTATTTGTAGATACATGCTGTGTATAGAGGACTAGTGAACCGTTTTCCTTTTTTGTCTCTTATACAGGACCTTTTATCTAGATGCTTAGAAATTCATAGCACATTATTACTCTAGCCCCTTTCATATTGTATGCTGTGTGGTTATGCTAATAGAAAAGGCTCGTCAAATTCGATTTGTGCTTAGACTTCTAACAGAGAATTCCATCTAATGATTTCTAATAACATATACCTTGTTGACCTACAACCAACTAATAAAATATCCAGCTAATATCCAGGCTTTTAATTAATTAATTAATTAATTAATTAATTAATAACTGTAATATTGTAATTAATCAATAATTAACACGAATTAATAGTAAACAATTAATTATGAAAACAATTAACAATAATTATTTTAAGCAATAATTAGCAATAATAATTAATAATTAATTATTGCATTTATAAATGTGAATGAATAGTAACCGAATTTTTTTCTCAGGTGAACAGTACATTAGTCCAATGAACAGTAACATTTAATACAATTTTTCCCCGGATTTAAAACAAAAGCTATAAACATCTCAATCTTCTAGATTGTTGGAAATTATCTGTAAACCAAGATTATAGCACAAAATAAATCCAAATTAATAAGTAAGAGATAAGAAATCAGGCCTAACGAGAGCGATCGTGTAATTACTGCCCTAGAAGATTAAGAACCCGCCTATCGCCCCGGCGCAAATGGTTCCCTCCCCCCTAGCGGTAAAAGCCCCCGGAAACGGCCGGTCTCCGTACTCGGGCGAGAGTACAGAGCTTCAGCTCAGATGAAAAAGATTACCCATAAAATTAATAACAAAATTATAGAGGAGAAAAATAATTTCTTTAAAACCAAATGAGAGGAGAAAAAACTTTATTTTCTTGTTATTTTGGAATGTGAAAAAGGGGTTTATTTATAGGGTTGAGGGAGAGAGAATTCTTTTTAATTTTCCAATGTAGGATTAAAACACAAAGGCAAATTTGCCTTTTCTTAATTAATATCCAACACATGTGACACCACTTCCTATAACGTATGTATTGGTGAGCCGGTTGCAACCTTCATAGGTTCCAAGATTTCTGTAGCTAGATGATTGGATTGTTATTCAATAGGATATATGAATGATTAAAAGTTGTTACTGGATATGAATAATTGTAGGTTTTTGTCTTTTAATTCGAAGTTTTATCCCAGCTTATTTAAAACCAGCCAACTTTTATGAACGCTTATAAACCCAGTGTACCCCAAACCACTTATTTTTAAACCCAATTTGTACAATACCCTCAATCTGTATACTATATTTCCCCAATAAAAATAAAATTCTAAAATTAACCTTCTTCCCCAAATAAACTTATCTCTCTCCTTTTTCCTTCATTTGTTTCATAAAATCAAAATCTAGGAGTGACCAACATGAATTCTTTCAAACTCTCATCTCCCTCACTCCCTAGACTCTCTCCTGGCGTGAAATACCCTTTGGCTTTATCATGCGTCGAGGCGGAGCTCCGACGGTGGTGGTGGAAGGGGGAATATATGGGAATGAGTCAGTCTCTAAAATGTTCTTGGTCAAGTGACGAGCATGAATTCTTCAGAGCTGTTCAAACTGGAGACTTGGAGACAATAACGTAATTTCTCTCAACCGAGCCGCAAATGCTATGGCGAACCACCGTCTTCGACCGCCTCTTTGCCAAATCAAATTAGTTTTTTCCTGAGCAATGTAAAAGTGTGATGATGTATATAATGTGTTGTTTGATCAATTGTTCATGTCGACAAGAGGTTCACTCTCAATTTTTTAGTTTTTGGAAAAATATAGCTCTTTATACTAAAGTGTAGCATCTTATCATGAAAGTATAGCTCTTTATGACCGTAGTATAGCTTTTTACTGATAAAGTATAGCTCTTTATGGCCGCTAAAAATTCTAAAACTTAGTGGAATAAATTAAATCAGTTTTTTCTGAGCAATGTAAACGTGTGATGATATATACAATGTATTGTTTGATTAATTATTCATATCGACGAGAGGTCCAGTCATAAATTTTCAGTTTTTTAAAAAATATAGCTCTTTATACTAAAGTGTAACACCTTATTATAAAAGTATAGCTCTTTATGCAAAAGTGTAGCTCTTTATGACCATACTATAGTTTTTATTGATAAAGTATAGCTCTTTATGACTTCTAAAATTTTTAAAACCTAGTGGAATAAATTAAATCAGTTTTTTGAGCAATGTAAACGTTTTATGATGTATACAATGTGTTGTTTGATCAATTATTCATGTTGACGAGAAGTCCACTCTTAATTTTCTAGTTTTTTAAAAAGTATCGCTCTTTATACTAAAGTGTAGCATCTTATCATGAAAGTATAGCTCTTTATGCTAAAGTATACCTCTTTATGATCGTAGTATAGCTTTTTACTGATAAAGTATACCTCTTTATAGCCTTTGAAAATTCTAAAAGTTAGTGGAATAAATAGAATCATTTTTGGAGCAGTATAAACTTTTTATGATATATACAATGTGTTGTTTGATCAATTATTCATGTTGACGAGAGGTCCACTCTTAATTTTCTAGTTTTTTATAAAGTATCGCTCTTTATACTAAAGTGTAGCATCTTATCATGAAAGTATAGCTTTTTATGCCAAATTATAGCTCTTTATGACCGTAGTATAGTTCTTTACTGATAATTAAAGTATACCTCTTTATGGCCTCTGAAAATTCTAAAACTTAGTGGAATAAATCAAATTAGTTTTTTGAGTAATGTAAACGTTTGATGATATATATAATGTGTTGTTTGATAAATTATTCATGTCGACGAGAGGTCCACTCTTATTTTTTTAGTTTTTTGGAAAAGTTTAGCTCTTTATAGTAAAATGTAGCATCTTATCATGAAAGTATAACTTTTTATAAAATATAGCTCTTTATGACCATAGTATAGCTCCTTACTGATAAAGTGTAGCTCTTTAAGGTCTCTGGAAATTCTAAAATTTAGTGGAATAAATCAAATTAGTTTTTTTTCCTGAGCAATGTAGACGTGTGATGATGTATACAATGTGTTGTTTGATTAATTATTCATGTCAATGAGATGTTCACTCTCAATTTTCTAATTTTTGGCAAGTATAGCTCTTTATTTTTCACATAAACAGCTATATATTTCTCATAAAAAACTAATATTTTGTTCATAAAGAGCTACGTTTTTCATTGAAGGGCTATACTTCTCATACAAGGAGCTACAATATATTATAAGAGCTATAATGTATCATAAAGGGTTATAGCCCTTTCGGAACAACATATAACTCGTTATGAGTTCTATATCATTCATAAACTCCATTGGCGATTGACGACTTGCTATATAATCTTTATAAATGATACAAATCGACCAAAAAAAGTCTTAAAGCATTTAGTCAAACATGTAATATGCATCAAATAAATTCTATTTAGTACACATAATCCTTAATATATTACAAATCAACTAAAAATCTTTTTGAAGCATTTTATCAAACACACAATATACAAAAAAAATTGTCTATACATTTTCGCATTCCAAGCCTTAAATGCAAAGTCTAATTCAATCCAACATAAAAATAATATTGCGACGTACTGGAGGCAAATGTGGTGAAGTTGATCTTTAAGCGAGGACCTTGTTGAACAGTTAAAGTCAAAATAGAGGATGGAGGAGAGCTGGTCGGAGCAGTCGACAGTTGAGGACGAGCTTAGAGTATTTGAGCTTGTTAATTAGCCAAAGAGTGGAGGGGAAGCTGGTGGAGTTGATGTCGCGCGCTAGCTGTTGTGCGCGGCACGGAAGCGTTCGAATCACACACAATCCAAACAAGAGAGATCATAACCAAAATCAACAAGCACAATCACCAATAACAAGAGATATACGTGGTTCGGCAAGTTGCCTACGTCCACGGGGCAAGGAGGGGGGAGATTTTACTACTAGAAATCAAGGGAATACAAATAGAGTTACAATCTCTCAGACTAAACCCTAAAACAAAGCTCTTGATCTCTCCAAAGCTCTCCCACAATTGGATGCAACAACTCTCTCAAAAGACTGCTCAAAATCGTCCTCTCAATACCCTAACAAATCAGGTTTAGGGTATATATAGAATACAAAACGAAACGGGTCAAAAAACTAGAAAAACAGATATTCGCTTCGTCGGTCGACCGGCCCGGTCGACCGCGATCAATTCCGGTCGACCGGTCCGGTCGACCGATCACCTTCCAGCAGAAGCTTCAAAAATCCAGAGAGGCCGTCGGTCGACCGCACCGGTCGACCGAATCATCTGCGGTCGACTGGGCCGGTCGACCGACCTACTTCCAGACGCACAGTAAGCCTTGTGCACGAATGCGGTCGACCGGACCGGTCGATCGCCGCCTGTTTTTCCTGATTCTGCTGCTGATGCTGTAATTCCTGTAATTCCTTCAATTCTCCACCTCGGCGAATGTTTCCACCAAAAACTGAGCCGACACCAAACCATCCAATAGTCCCTCAACAAGTCAGGGAATCAATCTAGAGCTGAAACTTGATCTCCCCCCATCTGGATCAACTGATCAAACCGGCTGCATCTGAAAGACTGCCTACGTATCCTCTTGCCCAAAGAATCAAGCCGAACGTAGTTCACCCAAACGGCCTCCAAAGGCCCTCAAACAAATAGAAAAGTCTGCAACTCTTCCCCAATATCGCCAACGGATCTGCAACTGATAGTGGCCCCAAACCGATACAAATCAAACACCTCCATCTGAGGTGAACCAATGGCCATATCCAGACTACATCCATCAGCTATACTCGAATCAATCATCCTATCATCTGCATCCAAATCAACATGATTCCCAATCTGTGTCACATCAGCTGAAATCCCAAATGATGCAGTATGATCTGGAGTTTTCACCCAACATGGAGTAGCATCACTCTCCACCCGCTGTGATGTCCCAATGATCTGATCACCACTCTCCACCTGCTGAGAGTCAAACGTGACATATCTGCTCAGAACAAAGTCAGAAGCTCCCAAACGATAATCAAACGAGCCTCCGAATCCCAAATGTGCTATCGGGTCAAATCTCACATCCACGATGTGACCAAGTGCTGGATAGCCAAACATCCGACGCAACCCAAAATCTGAAGCAGCTCCACCATATCCAAAATCTCTACATACAGCAGTCGGCAACCCATACATAAGACGGCCCAAACATGTCATAGCCTGCACACCAATGCTAATGCTCGACATCACACGCCGATCCTCCTCCAGCAAGGAACAGCTCCCCAAATCTGCCATCTCATCACGTCGCCTCAAAGTTTCCACACCAATGAAGTGTCTCATATTGCCGTGAGCTCGGCACAAATGCAAGAAGGAACCCCTACCATAATCAGAACGCCGGGTTACCTTTCTACCAACACACTTCCTCCATCTGTTGCGGGCTTCTAGGACTTCATACCAACGGGACTTGGTTGCAACCCACCAATGCCTAGAGCGATCCCCAACTGCAGAAACCACATACCTATTACCTCCCAATGATGCTCTCTTGGAAGGCCCCCGAATGCCTGAATGAACACCCCACAAAAGACCCCTCAAATGATGGATAGAAGTGCCAAACTCCACCTCGGTCTTCTCGCTCATACCAATGGGTTCACAGGACTTCAAACTGCAGGTCAAAGCACTCCTTAATAACCTATGCACGGAATTACCAATCACATAACCCAGCATCAAACAACGCCACAGTCTAGCCGAATCTGATGAAGTCGTCATCTCCCTATCAATAGCCGTGCTTCCAAGCAAATAATACAAATTGCTTCTTCTGACTCCTTTCATCACAATCATGGACCCCGATATGACCTTCAAACGTGTGTCCACCAAGGTCACTTTATAGCCTACTGCCTCCAAAGCTCCTAGTGAAATGATGGTCTTCGACGATTGTGGAACGAACCTCACCCCTTCCAACTCCTGAATCACTCCGTCATACATCCGAATACGAACTGTACCAATACCACCAATAGAGCATGCATGTCTATTACCCATGAGCACAACATCCTCTCTTCCTAACTCCTGAAAGCTAGAGAACCAATCCCTCCTAAGGCAAACATGGTATGAAGCACCCGAATCCAACATCCACTCTGTAGAGTTAGCGACACAAACTGACGGCAGTGCAGACAATGAATAGCCCGAAGAATCCGAATCTGAATTGTTGCCACTAGTCTTGACAACATTCACCTCTGGAACTTGTACAGCTTTCCCCTTATTCTTCTCGGCTTGATCTAACTTTGGGCATTCGTCTTTCCAATGTCCATCTTCTTTACAAAAGGCACACTGATTCCTACGAATCCCACGATGTGCACCTCTAGACTGCGACCTCCTGCTTCGGTTTGAACCATGGCCATGAACTACTAATGCATCTCCCGATGCTTTCTCGGAGGACTCATCGACACTCTTCCTCAACTCATAATTCACCAATGCTGAGGTCACCTCCTTGTAACTAACAGTAGTTCTTCCATTAATCATAGTTAGGACAAACGTACCATAATCATCCTCGGGCAATGAACACAGAAGTAGCATCGCCTTGTCTTCGTCCTCAACCATGATATCCACATTAGCCATGTCTGAAAGTAGCTTTGTGAAGTTGTTAACATGCTCTCTAATGGAAACTCCCCTCTTCATCTTGAACTGATAAAACCTCTTCTTCAAGTGAAGCCGATTCTCAATGCTCTTCGTAAGATATTTCTCATTGAGTATTTCCCACATCTTCTTCACCGACGTCTCGTTCATCACGTCATAAATAAGATCCGGCGTCAAGCATGACCGAATAACTCCACACGCCCTACTATTCATCTTCTTCCAAACCTTAGCTTCCATCTCGGCAGGTTTCTCTTGTGACTCAAGAGTCTCCTCCAAATTCTGAGCGTCCAACGCATCCATCACCTGGCACCTCCACAAACCGAAATTGATCTTACCATCATACTTCGAAACATCGATCTTCATGTTATTGATGCTCAAGCTATGTATCGTCTTCGTAAGAGACGATCCCGATGTGCTTCATTCACCCATGTTGTCGATCTAACTCTTCAAATAGGACTCCTTCAGCGAATCCTTCAAACAAGCCTCAAGTCGAACCCGAAGCTCTGATACCAATTGTTGTGCGCGGCGCGGTGACGCCCCTGGGTTCACACAAGGCTGCAGTCCAAGGTGAAACCAAGAATGTCAAACCTGCCATGCACCACACCGTGCAATAACATGTTTCACCATCACAATCAACATCTATCTAGTAGAATCAATAACAGGTGTAGGTACAAAAACAGGTAAAAGATAATACTCGATTGACTGATGAAATCAAAATGATCAAATAGATGTCTCATCATCCAACAAATGGGAATACATAAACAATGTCAGAATAGATAAGCAGGGGTACTGAACAAGTCTCAAGTACAAACATCTGACCAAAAGTGAAATAAGGCACACAGCCTTTACAACTTCTATGAAATAGTCCTCAATGTCTAATCACCTACTACAGTGGAGCTCAAGATACAAAATACATAACGAAAATGTGAAAGCTGAGCACTAAAGTAATCCGCTATCAACCTGCGACGCTCCGTGCTCCTGGCTCGTGACCTGAAAGGGGGAGGGACAACGAGCGTCAAAGCGCTAGCGAGTAACATCACAACCAACCCCAAGGGGAAAGGGCTCGTTGTTTAAGAAAAATACAGATAGTATATAATAGATCTAAAATTTATTTATCTCACTAAGGAGGGTTTTAGTATTTAGAGGTTTATAACACGAGAATAGGTACGTCGAGCGAAATAATCCAAACAAGGAAACCCTCATGTATATACCTTATATCTCAAATATATAAACCCCTATATACTAAACCCGAGGTTCAAATACTGTAGCAAAAGAGGGAAAAACAACAAACACCAGAGTATGATAACTTTGCTATGACAGAACCAACATGAATATCATGTTACTACTTACATGTATATCATGTCAAAATCTACATAAGTGTTATTCCAAAATCTACATATTCATCATGTTGTGAAATGCAGTATACTAATCGTACACAGGGTTATGAATCATGTCTGAAACAAGAACTAACTATCGTAGTTATCCGAATTCATGGATTAAGTGTCAAATTGCCCAACACGAGGACTGAAAGGGATTATAGTCCAACACGAGGACTTCTATGGATTATAGTCCAACACGAGGACTTCTATGTATTATAGTCCAACACGAGGACTGTGGAAACGATAAGAGAGCGCTATATCTCATATAGTGAAACCGGCTCATAAATCTCGCAACCAAAAAGGCATATAAGTCCCAAATCTACACCCCGGGTCATCTATTATGCATGAACATGTAATGGGGGTAATTATCATAGTCAGATAAACCAAACAAACCCCCAAATACGAGTAAAAACACTCAAATATACCAAATCTGGAAATCTGGAACAGGGAGTCGTCGGTCGACCGATCCGGTCGACCGAACTCTGATACAAAATCAGAACGGTCGCCCGCCAGAATCGTCGGTCGACCGATATCTTACTCGGTCGACCGATTTTGAATCGCGGTCGACCGATAATCTATCGCGGTCGACCGAAATCCAGCCGCGGTCGACCGGAGCCCTGACTCGAGCTCAGCGGTCGACCGCGTCGGTCGACCGCCGAGCGGACAGAACTTGAGTTCTGTCTGCTGCTAAACCTGGAACAAAAATTTCGGTTTAATGCGATATAGTTGCTGAAAATATCCCAACATCATACTGAAGATGAACAATCGAATTAGGGTTTGGAAACTACTCTTTTAATATTCCAAATCAATAAGGAACAAACTAAAACGTTTCAATAGCTAAAAAAAAAAAGAAAAACGTTTTAACTCTTGTTTAGAAAAGTTTTCAGATCCAGATTCTCAGAAGATAATCCTTTATGAACCCTTACAAACTGAGAGATTTATTCTTAAAATCCCTACTATAAAGAACTCGTTTCTTGTATGAAAATACTTCTTAGGCTTATCAAAAACTCATAAAAAAACCAACAAAATTGAAATGAACAGAAATGAACAGGGGTGAGGGGTTGGGCGAGATGATACTCGCCTTGGTGCTGATGATGCCTAGAAATCCCAGAGATCTGCTGAAGATTCTCCAAGCTGCTCCCAAATCGCCCAAATAGGTGCTGATGATGCCTAGAAATCCCAGAGATCTGCTGAAGGTTCTCCAAGCTGCTCCCAAATCGCCCAAATAGGTGGATTAGGGTTTTTGAGGAGGAGAGAGCTAGGTTTTACGCCTGGGGTGATGAGGTTTTCTCCTGGGTTGAGTTGGTATAAATACCAACTCCCCAAGCGACCCGAAACCCATTAACCCAAAGGAAACAAAAACCCGACCCAAAACCTGAAACAATCCTCTGATCGCTGATCGGTCGACCGCGCCGGTCGACCGCGTCGGTCGACCGATCAGCACTAAAATGCCTGCTAAGAGCATTTGACTAGCTGATCCCAACTCACTCGATTTCTCTCACTTGAATATACCCGTTGGGTTCCCAAACACTGATATATATATATATATCTTATGATTCTATAGTTATTCATCACAAGGGAAAATATTTACTATGGATAATTAACACATGTGTATACATATATATATATACTAAAGAAATTTTCGGGGTTTTACATTCTTCCCCCCTTAAAAGAATTTCGTCCTCGAAATTCGGAAATCGCATGAACTTGCAAAACGACCTCTTATATAACCTTATAGAGATGTTCACACTTAACGATCTACAATGATAATATTCTCGCTCAATTTCTAGTCTAGTGGAACTAGTACATCGGGTGAAAAATCCAAACAAGGAACCCCCCATACATATACCATGTGTTCCAAGAGATTTAAAATTAAGCGAAAGTATTCTCATTATAGCGTTAAAAGTAAACATAACCAAAGATATGCACATAGATTAAGACATAAAATTAAACAAGAATTTATTTACCTCCTCAACCAAGTGTGGGTACTCACGACGCATGTCCTCCTCGCGCTCCCAAGAAATCTCCTCAATGCCTCCTCGGTTCCACTGAACTTTCACCAAGGGAATTACCTTGTTCCTAAGCCTCTTGTCCTCTCTGGCAAGAATGCGAACCGGAATCTCGATAGTAGTCAAATCATCCCGAAGCTCAATCTCCGGTGTATCCAATACTCGCTGCTGCTCCTCATCATGCAAGTGTTTCTTGAGCATAGAAATATGGAACACGTTGTGTATACTAGACATAGATGCGGGAAGATCTAGTCTGTATGACACGGCTCCAATGCGCTCTAAAATCTGGAAAGGTCCAATATATCTCGGTGCGAGCTTTCCTCGCCTCCCGAATCGCTGCACGCCTTTCATAGGCGATACCTTAAGCATAACCAAATCTCCAATCTGGAACTCCAGTGGTCTTCGTCTCTTATCTGCATAACTCTTCTGCCGGCTCTGAGCTGCTAAAATCCGCTCCCTGATCAAGGCTACCTTCTCAGTAGTCTGCCTCACTAGCTCTGGCCCAAGCATCAAGCTATCCTCTGGCTCGGCCCAACATATCGGTGATCTACAAGGTCTCCCATACAATGCCTCATACGGGGCCATACCGATCATCGCTTGATAACTATTGTTATAAGCGAACTCGACCAGTGGAATATGATCCTCCCAACTGCCTTGGAAGTCAATGACACATGCCCGCAACATGTCCTCCAACACCTGATTCACCCTCTCCGTCTGGCCATCAGTCTGGGGGTGGAATACACTGCTATAGGATAGTGTGCTGCCAAATGAGTCCTGAAAACTCCTCCAGAAATGGGAAGTGAACACCGATCCTCGATCTGACACGATCGTGTCCGGTACTCCATGAAGTCGAACTATCTCCCGAATAAAGATCCTCGCATAAGTCTCAGCTGTATAAGTGGTCCTCACTGGAATGAAATGGGCTGACTTCGTCAACCGGTCCACTATCACCCAAACAGAGTCATTCCCCTTCTTCGACTTCGGCAAACCCACAATAAAATCCATGGAAATATCTGCCCACTTCCACTCCGGAATAGGCAAAGGCTGAAGGGTCCCTGCTGGTCTCTGGTGCTCAGCCCTCACCTGCTGACAGGTAAAACATCTAGCTACATAATCTGCAATCTCTCTCCGCATACCACTCCACCAGAATCGCCTCTTCAGGTCCTTGTACATCTTGGTAGTCCCTGGATGTACCGTGTACCGAGTACGGTGCGCCTCATCAAATAACTCCCTCTTCAGCTCTGCACTAGCTGGCATAACCAATCTACCCTTCATCCGTAGACCTCCATCCTCTCCAATAGACCAATCGGTCTTAGGCTCCTTGGAAATCTCCCCCTTACGGGTTTGAATCCAAGAGTCCTCTAACTGTGCTCTGACAACCCTGTCACTCCAAGATGGCTGCACTGACATAGCTCCCAAGAATGCACTGGTTCCCCCAATCTTGGGTGTAAAATCAAACTGGCTAAGGGTGGCAAGGTCTCTGTACAATGAACACCTCAAAGCCGAAACCCGATGTCGACGCTTCCTACTCAAAGCATCTGCTACGACGTTCGTCTTCCCTGGATGATACTGAATCGCGAACTCGTAGTCCTTGATAAACTCAATCCACCTCCTCTGCCTCTGATTGAGTTCCTTCTGAGAAAAGAGATACTTCAGACTCTGATGGTCTGTGAACAGCTCAAACTGTACTCCATACAAGTAGTGTCTCCATGACTTCAGTGCAAACACCACTGCTGCTAACTCCAAGTCATGAGTCGGGTAGTTCTGCTCATGCACCCTCAACTGTCGTGAGATATAAGCTACTACCCTCTGAGTCTGCATCAATACTCCTCCTAAGCCCGCCAACGACGCATCTGTATACACCACAAATGTCCTGTCGCTGCTCGGAATGGTCAGAACTGGTGCTGAAGTCAGCTTAGCCTTCAAAATGTCAAAGGCCTCCTGGCACTCCTTGCTCCATATGAACTGCACACCCTTCTTCGTAAGGTGTGTAATCGGTGTCGCAATCTTCGAGAAGTTCTGAATGAACTTCCTGTAATATCCAGCTAGACCCAAAAAGCTACGGATCTCTGACACCGTCTTCGGAGGCTCCCAATCAAGAACTGCTGTGACCTTAGCTGGGTCCACTGCTATGCCCTCTCTACTGATGACATGCCCAAGAAATCTGACTTCTGAAAGCCAAAACTCGCACTTGCTGAACTTAGCATACAGCTGATGCTCCTGAAGAGTCCTCAACGCTATCCGTAGGTGCTCCTCATGATCTGCCTCCGATCTCGAGTAAATGAGGATATCGTCAATGAACACGATCACGAACTGATCTAAGAAGGGACGGAAGACCCGGTTCATCAAATCCATGAATACCGCGGGTGCATTGGTCAACCCAAATGGCATGACCAAGAACTCGAAGGACCCATATCGAGTAAGGAAAGCGGTCTTGGGAATATCCATCTCCCGAACCCGCAACTGATGATAGCCAGAACGAAGATCAATCTTTGAGAAATACTGCGCTCCCTGCAGCTGATCAAACAAGTCATCAATCCTAGGTAGTGGGTACCTATTCCGGATAGTGACCTTGTTCAACTCCCTATAATCAATGCATAATCTCATACTACCGTCCTTCTTCTTCACGAAGAGGACCGGTGCGCCCCACGGAGAATGACTCCGGCGAATGAAACCCTGAGCTAGCAACTCGTCCAACTGGGTCTGTAGCTCCCTCATCTCAGCTGGTGCCATGCGATAGGGTGCGCGGGATATCGGGGCTGTGCCGGGCTGCAACTCGATGCAGAACTCAACCTCTCTCACAGGAGGTAACCCAGGTATGTCCTGAAAGACATCCTGATACTCTGAGACAACTCTAGTCTCCAACAACTCAGCTCCCTGATCCCGTCGCATCACCTCCTCGATGTACGCCAGAAATGACTCCGCAAGTCGGTTGCCCTGAGAGGCGGCTACAATCATCTCGGACCCGTCGGATGCTCGCAATTTGACTGTCTTCGCGAAGCAGTCAATACTAATATGGTAGGAAGACAACCAATCCATACCAAGGATGACATCGAACTCGGACATATGCAACACTATCAAGTCCACTATAAACTCCGACTCGTCTAGACTGACGGTACACCTCCTACATACGCTCTCCAGAAGCGATATCTCACCTAAAGGGGTGGAAACAGATAGAGGGGTGTCTAGGGGCTGAGCTACGAGCTGGAGTCTAGCCATAAATGCATGCGAGATGAATGAATGCGAAGCTCCCGAATCGAAAAGAATACGGGCGGGAAGAGAGTTCACGAAGAACGTACCCTCCACTACAGCTCCGCTGGCTCCATGATCACGAGGAACTACCGCATAAACCCTGCCTGTGGCTGAAGACTGCTCTGCTGAAGGTGCCAGAGCATAGGGGATAATCTGTCCCTGAGAAACATCCTGAACTGCCCGTAATTGTCCCTCAGTCCTCTGAGCTGCTGGCGGTGCATCGAGTCTGTTCTGCTGACCCTGACCTCTGCCCTGCTGGCGCTGCTGCTGCTGCTGGTTCGGACCCTTGCCCTGCTGGCCTCCTGCTGGTGCGCTGCGGCATTCAGATGCCTTGTGCCCGACCTTGTGACAGTTAAAGCAAGAACCCTGGAACTTGCGCTGCTGCTGCGCTCTCTGATCCTGCTGGGGTCCCTTCTTATGAGGGCCCTGATGCTGCTGCTGATGACCAGAAAAACCTCTCTTGTTCTTGCCCTTGTCACTGCCCTGTCCTGTCTTGGCCTTGTAGGCTGTCTAAAAATTACAATGGATAGCTGATTAAAACAAGTCCCTACGATGGAGGTCACCATCAAATGACTTTCAAATCACCGCAAACACAACCTCATTTCTGAGATGATTGATCTTGATGGCTGCAACAACAGCATGACTAATAGAGATGCTGATGAGCAGTGTAATGATTTTAGAAATAAAAGGTTGGACTTAGTTGGTGAGTTACTTGGTAGAGAGTTGTGGGCAAATATTCGTCTAAAAGACACCATGGATGTTGATTCCCGTCTAAGCTCCTATAACGAAAGCTACAATCAAATAGTTTTCGGGTCGATAAACGAAGAAACTGCGAATGGAGGCCTTTCACGTAGATCGAATTCGATGACACTTCCGATAAACGATGGAAACTCTATTCAGCAGTCCTCACAATCTACAGTGAAGGTTACAATCTGACGACTTTCACACTCCACAACAGCTAAAGCGAGGATTACAGAACAATGGTCTTTGCAACGCCTTACAGAAGAAGTCATAAGTCAACAAACTTCTTCTAAAACGCGGAAGTCATCCCCGCGTCACATTATGGGAGTGCAGGCGACCCCCGCGTTTCCAAGTCATAAATTAACGTGAGCGACCCTCGCGTTCGGGGGAGTTCAACCCACACCGACCCCCGCGTCACCAAGCAGGCAACAAGCCAAACACGAGCAACCCTCGCGTTCATCAATGTTCAGCTCACACCCAACATCGCGTCTCAAGCCTAAGACACGAAGTTGGGTTCTGAACGCCAGATTGGGCGTTTGACTTGTTCAAACACAAGTCGAACGGTTCCAGAACCGTTTATCCCACGTTCTGAGGGATTTTCGCCCACGTAGGAGCGGATATAGGGGTCAGTTACAACCCCTTATCCCCCTATAAAACTCAACAAACTCAACAGAGTTAGGGGATCAGATTTTTGATAATCGGATCAGGAGGCTGGCTCTTTGAAAACTGAAGAGTGAGCAGGTTGGATTTGAGAGATCTAAACCGCACAGGTTGGAGATTTAGCAGCAACGAAATCCTTGGAGATAGGATTTTTGAATCAATCTCAGGAGATCAGATCCGAGAGTATTCTTCGACAACAGATACAGCTTGATCATTAACCGAATTTTCGGTTCTAACAACTCTATCTATAGAGTTTTAACTCGTTCAGAGTTCTTAAACTCATTAAAGAGTTACGTATAAAACTTCCTACAGAAGTTCATCGTTCCCACGAGATAAGAGACGGTCGGATCGTCAACGGAGAGCAAATTCGACGCAAGCAATCGAAGGAGGCATTCCATCGCTACCAAGAAGAACCCAGTTTTAAACAAAGGGGAAGAACCAATTTCGTTCTCCTCTCTTTTGTAATCAAGTTGTAATCGAGATCAAAGGAATCAATTCAAATTTTCTTTTATCTTCTTTATTGCAATTTTCCTACATACAAAAGATGGCGACTCCGCTGGGGACTAGCTTTTCCGATGAAGAAGTGGTGGCGCAGTCCGACGTCCACCTCATGGGAACGACAGTAGAAACTCTCATCGTAGAGTTTGATCAAGCAAAGTATGAGGAAGCACTATCCTCTGGATCGCTTAGCCCCAAGGCTAAGCATGATGTACGCAAGACCTCTAAGAAGGTCAATTCTGTTGTCGACGTGCCGAAGAAAGCCCTCTCCTTCGGCCAGGAACTCAAGTTGGCTCTGCAGGCGGATTGTCCCACCTTCGCGTCAGCCCAACGTGCTTCGGGCCACAAACGGCCTTTAGAAGAGACGAGTCCTGTGAACGTCAATGACGTTGCTGCTAAGGCTTTGAGACAAGCCAAAAAGAACGCCGCTCGCCGACGGAGAAGATCCATACGACGAGCACACTTACGTGAGAGCCGAATGTTGGCTCAACGCGAAGATCGCGTTCCTGAAACTTCAGCCGAACTTAGCGTTCCCAAAACAGAACGCTCGCTTCGTGGCAATGAGCCCAACTACGAGCCTCGGCTAATTCAGCTGAAACGCGACCCTGAGTGGCGCGTTGTCTCCTCAAAACGCAGCCCTCAGAAGGAAGCTGTCAAACGCGACCCTCAGGGAAGCGTTCAATCAAAACACGACCCTCGCGGGTCTGTTTCAGCTGTCAAACGCGACCCTCAGGGAAGCGTTCAAACGAAACATGACCTTCGCGGGTCCGTTTCACCAATTAAACGCGACCCCCATGGGCGCGTTCAAACAAAACAGGACCCTCGCGGGACTGTTTCATCATTCAAACGTAGGCCTCGGCCTAACGTTTACAAATCCCAACGTGACCCTCGCGTTAATCTTCAAGAACGCCACTCTGGTTCTGTTCTTCAAGAACGCAATCTTCAGGAGGTCCGCCAGGTTCAGAAAGATCAGCGTGGTTTCAAAATCCACGTTCGACAAGAACCAATCTCACCTACCCAAGGGCAGGGGGTTCCATCTCCACCTCCTAGCCCGGGGAAAATTTCCTCCCAAATTCCTGACTTACGGGAATTATTGTCGAGAGGAAAATCAACAGCACAAGCAGTTCACTCGTGTCAATGTGAGAGGCTTATCTCGGCAGTCCTGTCAGAATGCCCTTGTTGTGCATCCACACCTCGGCAGTCAGTATTCGACAGGTTAACAAACGTTGTTAGGCCTGCCAAACGACAACGCCGCAACAGAAAAAAGACAACTGAAACAGAGTACCCTCAGGTCACTATCAACATGATCGGCCGAGGGAAGGCCTCGCATACTGATTCTAACGAGTCGCAAGAGAGTCATCCACCAACTGTCCAAGAAATTTGTGACCAGTTCAAAGGAGTATATCAGAATACTCGGACTCGGACGGGAACTATTCGCCCAGTTGACTATCAAAAATTAGCCAAGGGCATTACAACAAGTGAGGAACATTCAGCAATAGCTGAATCTCAATCTTCAAGCTCTGTTGGAGCACGCGAGGTTCTCGCTTACACAACAGGGAGCCATGAGGACATAGTCAAAAGAGTGGACGAACATAGTGCCATACTCCAGACGCAACAGGAAACACTTCTCCAATTAAAGGAGATGTTGGCCCAGCTTCTTGCTGAAAAAGGCCACAAACCTGAATCTTCCCGGAGAACAACTTCGAAGGGGAAACAAAGAGTGCACGAACATTCAGATCGTGAGACTCACAATCTGGGATCTTCGTCTGAAGGTGAGAGGGAGATAGAAAAGGAACTGCACCCACAATCCACCAAAATGGATGAACTGGAGGCTCGTCTCAACGCAATCGCTAACAGGAGCGAGCTCCGCGAAGAAGGAGTGGTTCGGCCTTATCCTGCGGAATGGGATACAGCCCCTTACCCGCCTAAATTTAAGGCTCCCACCTTGCAACCGTTCGACGGCACGGGATCGCCAAATCAGCATATTTACTATTTCAAATCCCAAACTGGAGACGTGGTAGCAAATGACGCCATATTGACTCGCCTATTCATTGGCACGCTTAAAGGAGTTGCCTTTGAATGGTTTATGAAACTGCCTGCCGGGTCTATCCAGAAATGGGTAGACCTGGAAAGGCTATTTTTGGCCAGGTTCTTTGAGGACGACACGGAGGTTTCAGTCCCAACTCTCCTCGCCACCAAGCAAAGAAAGGGAGAGTCCATCAAAGCCTACGTGGAAAGATTCCGCAGCATGGCATTGCGATGTCCCTCAGGTATGACTCAATCAACCCTGGTTGAAACTTGCAGGCACAACCTGCAGACCCAGCTCCTCGCTCAGATGGGAGTAGCGGAGTGTCGTTCCTGGAGACAACTAGTTTCCCAAGGAGAACAAGCAGAAGAGATAGTGGCAAGAGTCAAAGCTGAAGAAGCACCACAACCCAAACCGCAACAACAACAGCAACGTAATCAGAACAATGCTCAGCGGTCTAAAGGGAAAGAGACTCTAGCAGCCGACTACACGCGAGTGCCACCACCTACCAAGCAAGGCAAGGCGCCAAATCAACAAAGAGCGCCCAAGCAGTATTCGTTCAAGGAGGAGCACGTGGATACCTTATTCCAATTGCTCCGAAAGAACAACAAGCTCCAGTTGCCTGAAATCAGGAAACCAGATGAAGCGGGGAAGGTTGATGATCCCAACTATTGCCGGTATCACAGATTCCTTGGACATCCTACCAAGAAATGCTATGTCTTCAAAGACATCTTGCAGAATTTGGTAAACGCTAATGTGCTCACCTTGAAGCCAGAGCAGAAGACAGTATCCACTAATATGATAGCGGTCCAGTTTGGTAACTTTCCCCCGGTGGTGACTGCGAACGGTGTTGTACCCATCCGCAAGGGAGAAATGCACCTAAAGAATGCTGACTTGCATAATCAGAAAGGCAGGGGGTTGGTACCCCTCACCACCCCAAAAGGGGAAATCATGTGGGTCCACCCTGACTTGCTTGGAGATCAACAGTGGACGAGCACATCGTCCAGAAAGAAGGGAGGTAAGGCTAAATCTTCCAACATGATTAGCCCCTCCATTACCGAAAATGATGACCACCTTAAACCTCTTACCGATTCAGAAGAGGAAAGGATCGTCCTGGCAGCATATCCAGGAGACAATCCGGGCACTCGGTCGGGAAAAACCTATTTGAGGGATTACGGTCAGAATGCCCAAGGGGTGGAAGAGCAACCCCAAGACGCTGGGGGTTCTGTGCCGAAGAAACCGGTCGACAAAGGCAAACAGAAAGAGCTCCGGTTCAATAAAAATCTTCACCAGGAACTCGGGGAGCCAAGTACTCCCTTTCAATTCAACGTCATGGCACAACTAGCTAACATACCGGCTAGGATCACTTTATACGAGCTCTTGAAGTTATCTAAAACTACCAAGGAAGCTCTGATCGAAGCTTTAACGAATACGGAGAGCTTTATTACACAAGTCACTCCGATTCCCGAGGCTTCTGACGATCAAACTTGTCTGCAATGCCTGCAAACGGCGAGAAGTCTACCATGCATATCGTTCACACAAGAAGACATGCAGGTCAAACACGAACATGACCGACCACTGTACTACACAGGGTATATTGGATCTTCGGAAATTAGTCGTGTTCAAGTTGACCCGGGCTCAGCGCTCAGCATCATGCCCTATAGGGTCATGCAGGTATTAGGGATTCCTATGCACCGACTGCACACTACCCAGACTACTATCTTCGGGTTCAACGCAAACAGTACCCGACCCCTGGGAAAGATCAAGCTCAGGTGTCAGATCGGAGATCTCAAGTCGGAGGTAGCATGCTACATCATAGATGCGGACACGTCTTACAATCTTTTGCTAGGACGACCGTAGATACATGCAAACCGCATAGTCCCATCCACCTTGCACCAAGTTATGAAGTACGCCAATGAAGAGGGCGAAGTTCGAACCCTAATCGCAGAAAAATACCCCTTCCGAGGAGTAGAGAACTTCCACACCGACTCCGTCTTCTATTTAGAATCCCAAGAGAAAGAGGATGTAGATAGCGGTAATGAAGCTGACATTGAGCCAGATCCTGAGGAAGATTGTCCTTGGGAATTAAACTTTGATGTAATGGGTCAGGGTGAGAGCAATAATGATGTACCGAGTGAGGGCGAGTGGTGCATTAATGAAGATTTCATTTTAGCGTACTTGTCTGATGTTCCCTCTAAAAACAAACAAATAGAAAATGATACAGGTACCAACCCATGGCACGTACTGTGCGCACAGGCATCACTCACATTGCCAATCGGATCATCTTTCGTTTCAGATGAAGAAATAGAAGATGCACAGAAGGCTTTCTTCAAAGTCCCATCCAAAAGGAAAGGGCGGAAGCCGATCTGTTTCGGAAAAGTCAAACCGATACAACTCAAACGAGGAAGTTCGGAGGAAGACGATGGAGTTCCTCAATTCCATTATCATGAACCTAACTCTCTCCGGTTAATGAAACAAATGGGGTATGACTTTGACGAAAAGCAAGGTCTAAACTTCGGAAAAGGAAGGCGAACACCAATCCGAATGTCCCTAACCCCCGAAGGGAAACCCCCAGATTACTACCAAAAGACTAGAAGAGGTTTAGGATTTGTCACGCCTCCCGCTGTTTCGGAAAATGAAATAAGTAACTATCTGCGTCAGGACCACTCATCCCGAACATCTGCATACGAGTCCGATGTCAGTATCGGATCTCTTTTTAGAAATCTGACCGTGAATATGGTTTCAGTTGGCCATCCAGATGAAGATGCAGGGAATGATGAAGGGTTAATGGAATCGACCAATGACCCTTGGATCAAACGTCTTAACATCTTATGGGATATGCGATTCGAACAACGTGAACCACCCACTGAAGATAAAGTGGTCCAGGTTAACATGGGAGATGAACATGATCCTAAGCCTATTTTCATAGCCGAAGCTTTATCATCGTCCGAGAAAGAAGATCTTATATCTCTCATCCGAGAATATATAGATGTCTTTGCTTGGAATTATGAAGACATGCCCGGGCTTGACCCAAAAGTGGCCACACATCGTCTCAATATCGATCCGGATGCAAAACCCGTTAAACAACAACAACGTAGGTTTCGTCCAGAGATCATGGAGTCAATCGAGTCGGAAGTGAAAAAGCTTATAGACTCAGGTTTTGTCAGGGAAGAACAACACCCAGACTGGGTGGCTAACATTGTTCCAGTTCCCAAGAAGAACGGTAAGGTCCGGATATGCATTGACTTTCGCGACCTTAATGCAGCCTGTCCAAAAGACGAATTTCCACTTCCTATCACGGATGTTATGATCGATAACACCTGCGGATATGAAAGAATGTCTTTCATGGACGGTTTCTCCGGGTACAATCAAATCAAAATGCACCCGGACGACGAGAAGCATACTGCATTCAGAACACCGCTGGGGGTGTATTGCTACACAGTGATGCCCTTCGGCCTGAAAAATGCAGGTGCAACCTATCAACGTGCAATGAACACTATCTTCCACGAACATCTGCGTAAGAAGATCGAATGCTACGTTGACGACATCGCAGTGAAAAGCCAACATAAAGGGGATCATCTTACAGACCTGAAAACGATGTTTGAAATCATGCGAACACATCAGCTGAAGATGAATCCAACAAAATCATTTCTCGGAGTATCAAGTGGAAAATTCCTGGGATTTATTGTCACATCCAAGGGAATTTCTCTTGATCCAGAGAAAATACGTGCCATCCAAGACATGCCACCGCCGAAGAACCTCAAAGAACTCCGAGGTTTGCAAGGCAGACTAGCCTACATCCGTAGGTTCATATCTAATCTTTCGGGGCGCTGCCAACCTTTCTCGAAGCTCATGAAGAAGGGAGTGTCCTTTGTGTGGGATGGGGAATGTCAAAAAGCGTTTGAAGAAATCAAGAAATATCTCACACAACCACCGGTTCTCGTGGCCCCTATATCAGGAAAACCATTCCTATTATACGTGAGAGCCATGGAACGTTCTTTAGGAGCATTATTGGCTCAGAATGACGACCAAGGTCATGAGCAAGCCATCTACTATCTAAGCAGGACCATGATGGGAGCCGAACATCGGTACAACCCGGTCGAGAAAGAATGTCTCGCTTTGGTATTCGCGGTTCAAAAGATGCGACATTACCTAGTTGGACAGACAATTCATGTCATCTCGAAGGTGAATCCTTTGAGAGTCCTGATGACGAAACCATCGTCTTTGAATTGTCGGCTTGCAAAATGGGCCATTCTTTTGTCACAATACGACATGCAATTTATGCCCCAAAAGGCAGTCAAGGGTCAAGCATTGGCAGATTTCTTGGCCGATCACCCGGTGCCAGGGACATCTAAGTTGTATGAAGAGTTGCCCGACGAAATCGCCGAAGCTTGTGTTGCTCAAGAATCTACACAAGTGTGGAAACTATTCTTTGACGGCGCGTCTAGAGCAAACCCTCACGGAGCGATTACTGCGGGAGTAGGAGTGGTGCTCGTATCGCCTAACGGTCACGTAATCCCAAGAGGATTTTCCTTAATCGAACCGTGTACCAACAATGTAGCTGAGTATAACGCGTTGCTACTAGGGATGCGACTTGCCGAAGAACTCAATATTCGGCGCCTTGAGGCTTATGGTGATTCTCAGCTCATTGTAAATCAAGTCCGAGGGGAATACGAAGTACGTCATGAGGACTTAATCCCATACTACTTCGCAGTGCTGAAGCAAGCTAAGCAGTTCGAGGGATTCTTTATCGAATACATTCCACGAGCCCAGAACGCTTACGCAGATGCTTTGGCTTCATTAGCGACCTCGTTGGCATTACCACCAGGAATCGAAACGACAATCCCAGTCTCAGGACGTGAACTATACTCCTCCAAGATTCCTAAGGAGGAAAGCTCGGACAAGACAATGACGGAGGAAGTCTGTACGACCTCTATAGAATTCGAGTCTAGAGATTGGCGATTTCCATATGTTGACTATGTCTTATACGGAATCTTGCCTGACGACCCTAAGGAAGCGGCCGGCATCAAACGAAAGGCCCTCCGATTCTATTACAATACAGTCACTCAGACTCTGTATCGTAAATCCCATGACGGTATTTTGCTCCGATGTCTTTCTCAAAAGGAAGCAAAAGAGGCCCTCAAGGAAGCTCATGGAGGGATGTGCGGAGCTCATCAGCCCGGAGCTAAATTAGGGGATCGCCTCCGACGAATTGGCTATTACTGGCCAAAGATGTTCTCAGACGCGGTTGACTACGCTAAACGTTGTCACGCGTGCCAAATTCATGGAGATTTCATCCATCAAGCACCTGGGAATCTACATCCTACATCTGCATCATGGCCATTTGAAGAATGGGGCATGGATATCGTAGGTCCAATTTCTCCTCCGACTTCTAAAGGACATCGGTTCATCCTGGCTGTGACCGATTATTTCTCCAAATGGGCGGAAGCAATCCCGTTGAAAGAAGTCAAAACTTCCAACGTAATTAAATTCATCAAACACCACGTTGTTTACCGTTTTGGAGTACCGAGGCGGATAGTTCATGACAATGGAACACAATTCGTTAGCTTTGGGTTCCAGAGGTTTTGTGATAACTTCAGAATCCAGAGCGTTGCATCTACGGCATATTACCCGCCGGCGAATGGTCTTGCAGAAGCCTTCAACAAAACCATTGTGAAGCTTCTCAAGAAATTCGTTTCCAAGAGCCGACGCGATTGGGATGAAAGACTCGGCGAATGTTTGTGGGCTTACCGCACAACGGTAAGGACCCCTACAAGAGCTACACCATTCTCGCTGGTATATGGCTGTGAAGCCGTATTACCACTAGAGATTCAGATTCCTTCTCTGAGAGTCGCTATCACGACGGGGCTAACAGAAGAAGAAAAGCATCAACGGCGCCTGCAAGAACTTGAAACCCTAGACGACAAGCGACTTCAAGCTAAGCAGCAGATCGAACTATATCAAGCTCGGATTTCCAAAGCCTATAATAAAAAGGTTAAGGAACGAACTTTCAAGAAAGGCGATTTGGTCTTGGCCAACAGACGACCCATGGTGATGACACACAAAACCAAAGGGAAGTTCAATCCTAAATGGGAAGGGCCCTTCGTAATAGACTCAGTTTATTCGAACGGAGCATATCGTCTTATCAATCAACAAGGAGACAGGCTCATGATGCCAATCAATGGGAAATTCCTAAAGAGATATTTCCCGTGAATCATGTAGCCCCCTAATCCCCAGTTAGATCAGGCTGGGGGTTGCCTATTTATAGGGTAACTCTATTTTGTATCTCGTCAAGTTAACACCACACCTCTGACGATTAAAATTTTCTAGAATTGTTTTATAAATGATAATAAAGAGAATTTCGTTTTCATATTGAGTTGACACTACGTTTTTCATTGTCTTGAATCATGCTTCAACAAAAGAGATAATGAAAACCAAAATGATATCATTTCCATTCAATATTGTTAATCTGAATACAAAAGTGAAAACAATTGAAAGGAAAATGATACAAATTTATCCCTCCACCAAAAATAGCGCAAACCCTAAACATCGGGGCTCATCAATCTGAAAGACTTGAGTTTAGATTTCAGCGCTGATATATTTTCCTGGCGAGCCTTTCTGATATCTTCAGTTATCTTGCTCTTGAGTTCCTCTTCACTAGGCGTTGCTTCTGCAAGTTCTCGCTGAAGTTTATCGGCAGCGACAATCTCGTCGCAATAGCATTTGAAGAGTCCATCACAATAACCAGCAAATCCTCTTAAAATCTCCACCCCATCAGCTAGCTGAGCGTTTATCTGAGGGACTTCAACACCAGCTCGAGCAAGCTCTGCTGCAGTATCCCGGAGACTCACAGCAAGGCTGCCCATGTCACTCTGTACTTGGGCATGTTCATCACGCAGATGAGCGAGACGAGGTTCTGTTTCGGATAAACCCTTCTGAAGAACCTCTTGCTGTTGCGCCTTCAAGGCCTTGGCCTCAGAAAAAGCCCGATCCACTTCTGGGCCTATGTCGTCACGTTGCAGCATGGAGAGGAACTCCAGCTCATATTCCAAGATGATGAGGCTCTCACGACAGTTCTCGGTCCATATTTTATCACCCTGATGCTTGATTTTAGCCAAGCATTCCAGCAAATGAGGTTCAAAAACCTTGTAACTTACGTCCCCGAGACTGACAACGTCAATGGTCCTTTGCATCCAGTGTTCCAATTGTTCGATGAGCTCCCTCAGTGTCTCAGAGCTTGGGGGTGGGGCGGTCGGATAAACGAAACAGTTCGCATAGTCAGTGCGAGTAGAGGTATGCGGGGCTTCAGATAAGAATGTCCTGACCATTTCTGACGTGGAGCCTAAGATATCCTCTTCCTGCTCACCGATGGTTGCTTCAAGACTTGGGGGAGCGGTGGGAAGCGTAATACCCTCTCTATTCTCAGGAGATGCAGCATGCGCTGATCGTATCGCGTCTCCCATCAGCTTGGTCTTTTTTGAGTTTTTGGCTACGACAGGCAGCCGCTTACGCATTCTCCTGTCATACTCGGCCTGCTCAGCAGCAGAAAGAGCCTTCTTACCCGATCTCAGAAGACGAGGTTCAGAAGCAGGCACTTTTGGAATTGGCTTTTCTTCGGGAGAGTCAGCAATCGGTGTTTCCTCTTCGATTTCCATAGGAGTTTCTTCCTTAGGAGGCTCGATGGCAGATAAATTTCTAGGAGCTTCGACAGCACCAGATGCTTCTTGTTCGCAGGATAGATATTCTTCTACCCCCGGCAAACGAGTGCTGGAAGAACGACTCCTCGAACGATACAATTCCCGAATCTCATTTATGCAGGAGGTATGAATATCATACCCCGTGACTTGGGAAACTTCTTCATACCAGCTGTAGAAATCGGCAATAGTAGAGCAGCCAGGCGGCGAATTGGGTAAAGTGAATTGCGCATGGGTTCCCCCGGCGGAAAAGAAGTACCATGCGCGAGCTCCTTCATACAAATTCCCAACATGAGCCAATGCCGGGTTAGGATTGCCAACGTAAAGCTGGTCATACCCAAATTGCCTAGCGAACCGAGAAGGCATGTAAGGCTCAATAAAGCACTTCTCCCGCGAGCGGTAGACCAGGTAGCCTAACCTGATCATAAGAAGCCAGTTGAATGTGCCTTCTTCCAAAGAGGACGAACCCTCAAAAAGCAAGTCCAGGAAGCGAGCATCCTCCACGTCAGCTCCGTCAAAATCAGGAGCACAACAGAAAATACGGTAATTATCTTCCCGAGATAAGAGTTGTCGAGCCCTGACTATATAAGAGTGAGTCCAGGTGGCCGACTCTAATCTCTGTACGAAGGGGATGTAAGCATCAACACTCTCCGATACTCCAATCATCAAGGAGGGGCAATGCAGCACGAACCAAGCCACCAAGTACGTATACGGCGCTGGTATGCGTGGCTGGGGGTTCTTCCCGGCTTTCTTCCTGGCAACCTTAACCATCGAGGCGCCGAGCAGATCAGAGGTCAACATCCTTAGGCCATTTTGAATGCAGCCGACCATGGCAGTGAGGAGACTCACGGGTCTCCCATGTGCTAGTAAAACAGCTGGATATACAACTTCAGCCAAGATCGCTTCTATTGGTCTCGACGGCACTACACACCGTTTCAACCAAACCATGAAGAAGCCTGCAAGTAGAGCCGTGTCAGAAATAGGAATTATAGCCTGGTGATGGAAACTCTCAAACTCAACACCAGCTTCAAAATCGTCCTCTACATGCTCCGTTTTGTAGATAGCATGAGAAGCCTTAATCCGAGCTTTGGCTTCTTCAGGAGAGACGGCTGCAACACGAGATACGACTACATCTTTCCGATTTAAATTCTGAAAGAGGTATTCCGCCCATGTGGTATGCATAATGCCCCCTCCACGCATCCCAAAGACTTGAGCACAGATGTGAAAGTGACACATCAACTCCCAGAAAGTATCATAAATTTCTGGGTGCGCCAACCTCAGTCGGGAAAGCTCTTCGGTAGTGGGAATGAACTCCTCGTAGGGTATTTTTCCAAGTGGCAATCCCGACACTGCTTGCATCTCATGGAGAGCAAAACCTAATTCTCCTACAGGTGTAAAAAATGTGCAACTTTCCGAGTTATATTTCTCCAACATAGCGAAGAAATTGTGAAAGCTCTGCACAACTCCCCGTCGAGTAGCCAACACGGGAATTGTGAGACCCGATTGAGTGAGTGACTCCTTAAGCTCCTCAAGAACGAAGTCAATCATGCGGGTCCACCAACCTCCTTCTCCGGAACAAACCCACCCAGGGGATCTGAACGCTTGGGTGGAAAATTCACCCTGAGTCGCAAGGAATTGGCGAATGAAAATATTCGCTGGGCGTGGCATCTCCTGAACCAGTTCCTTCTTCTCAAATAAACCAGGCCTCAATCCCTTGAGCTGCCCCCCGATTTGTGTACGAGCCCGTCGACCAGATCCGAACGATACATTTTCCTTCTCTTTGACTATGTCAAAAGTCAGACTACGACGACGACTTGCATTCAAGAAGTAGGAGAGGGGATACATTCTCTTCATGTTTGGAAGGAAGAAGTGGTGATCATCAACTTTCCGCAATAGCTTCGAGTCTTCTGCATGAACGAGGTGATCATCGATGGATATTCGATCTCCGAATATGAATGCCGGTTTGGGAAACTGAGCATGGCCCGCAGGGGTTTCCATGTCCAAGTCAGTGATCAGAACCCTAAGGGTGGAACATCGAGGAGATCTAACCATATCTGTCCTTTCCGAGTCAGCGAAAGTACAAAGCGGAACTGTGTTTTGAAGACTGAAAGTTTCATTCACATCAGGTCCGCCAATATACCCAAAATGATGCTCTTGTGAAAGCGGCACGTTTGGTAAAAGCACTGCACAATCAAAAAGCAGATGTTAGCAGCTATAAGCGAGCCATCACATAAAGATAGAACCCCAAAACACAAAGGGTTTAAGCCTCAGGTCAAAATCACCAACGCGAGGGTCGAGCATCGCGTCAGAAAATCACCAACGTGAGGGTCGAGCATCGCGTCAGAAAATCACCAACGCGAGGGTCGAGCATCGCGTCAGAAAGTCTCAAACACGAGGGACGAACCCCTTGTTGAAAAACTGGAACGCGAGGGTCGGACCTAAAGAGTATCCCAACCCCGCGTTTTCATTTGATCAAAACGAGTCATCTTCCTCGTTGTCAAGAACCCATCTAGGGTTTTCAGAAAACTTGCCGAAGCAAGTTCTTTTAGTCAGCACTTACCCCGACAGGGAAGTCCTTGCGGCGGCGGAGACGACGACGATGTCCCCGTAGGAACTGGAGCACCGCCGGCGCCCTCAACCGACGGCGTTTCGGAGGTCGCTCCGGCGACTTTCTTGGAGCTCGAGCCTATTCTTCGGGGCGCCATCAATGCAGCCGATCACAAGGAGCGTTTTCGGATGGAGAAGACGAAGTTCGTCGGAGATCTCGCCGAAGTCAAACGAGATTTCTCGTTCTTGGAAATGGCCGAAAGTAGAAAGAGTCGAATGACTCTTGATGTGACCACTCAGGTCTATTTATAACAACTGTTAATTTGTTGAAATGGTTAGGGACTTTAAAAAGAATCCCAACCGTTTTAAAAAGAAAATCTTTTAAAGTCAGTTAAAGACTTTAATCTCAACGCGAGGTTCACATCCGCGTTCAAACGCTGGGCTCAGATCAGCGTTTCATACCCCAAACGCGAAAGTCACCTTAGCGTTATGACTCTTCCAAGTGAAGAATCCATTCCTGATACTTATTCTCAAAGTTCATGGGTTCTTTTCAACAGAGTACATTCAATACTCTGTATCTCTTCAACCTATCAGGTTAATATTACACCTCAGATGATCACCATCCTAACAGAGATTGAATCTAGTTATTAGTATTACCAATATGACCATAATTCCTCTGTTAAAATCAACTTATCGATTCTCATCAATAGAATGATAAGTCCTCAAAGTTGCTCCGATCGCAACACTTCTAACTTATCGA
>BQKN01045591.1:0-17547 GCA_022839385.1 Asparagus kiusianus
CCTGCCGGAGCGAGGAGTCTCCTTCTTCATTCACCCCTTCTCTTTTCTCTTAGTGTTGCCCCTTAGCGGTGATACTAAGAAGAGCGAATATCTCGATTATCCGAGATAGGAGCTGTCGGTTTCCATATCCCATAGCGGATAGACGAAACTCTGCCGGATTTTCCCGGAACGGATCTGATCGACCGGCGGTCCACGGATATCAACATCCCCGTCACAGGCCAAAGACCCACGCAAGCAAGCACCGATAAACGGGACTTGCGTTTATTTTCAAGAGAGTTGTAATCTTAATTTCTTTGTTATTCGATTCATTGTAACGACTAAAGTTTTAATGAAATCAGTAATGAAGGCAACTTTCGACGAAAACAAGCTGGCGACCACAGTAGGAGCCGCCGACCTCGCTGCCGAGATCGGAGTGACGCAACCGGCCTTCAAGATCCGGGTGAATGAAGAGATCGAATACGAGTTCGATCAACAGAAGTTCGAAGAGTACCTCTCTTCCTCCTCCTCCAGATCCGCCTCTCCAAGCAGGCGTGGGAAGAACCCATCTCCAAAAAGGGCTCGCGGGATCTCCAGCTCCAAGATCCAAGATCCCGCCATCGCTGTTGCCACGCCTGCACCACGCAACGTCCCCACGACGTTCAGCATGGTCAAAGCTATAGATCCGGCTCTCCCTCCCGCTACAAAGGTGACGGATGATGCTACTCCAGCTCCATCAAAGAGGGCTCATCAAAGACGGCGTCAACGCCTCGCCCAAACAACTAGCCAAAGCTGCTGAATCAACGGATGGGATCCACTACAACGAGGATCTAAAATCCAGGTATCGCCGAGAACAACAACGGCAAACAACCCACCTCTCCTCCAAAACATAAACAAACGAATGGGTTCGTGTCAAAAGGAATCGCTCCACTCTCGAGGAGCGGATCAAGAAGCGTCGAGCCTTGCTCGCGCATGCTCGACTCCTTCTACAAAAGGCAGAGGAGATGCAGAAAGAAGGGGCGGTCAAAAAGCCGTCTACAAACAAATTGGTGTGGTTGCCAAAGTCAAGACCAACACCTCCAACGAAGATGGGTGGAGTTATCTCCCGAATCTCTCCAAAACCAGATGTCGTTTCTCCTGTTCCGGCACCTTCAACAGGGCCAGGTATGAACGGGGACCCTTCAAGTTCCAGGGCTCCTTTGAAAGGTCGCCTCGGTCCCTTACCGGAGAATCGAGGAAGAGTACCTATCAAGGAACGACTGGGACCATTGAAAGGTCCCCAAGTTACAAACCAAGCTGGGGGTCAAGTCAATCTCCCCAAGAAAAATGATAAAGGGAAAGCCCCTATAACCGACCGCATTGGGTTGCGAGTCGAAACACAAGAGCCCGTTCAGTTTCTACGCTCACAAAAGCGTAAACTCGAACGGGCCACTTTTGAAAAGGCTAACAAAACTTTGCATTCCCAAAGGAAAGCACACTCATCTGATGATGAAGGTGTTCTCCTGGGAAACACATGCCAACACTCTGTAGGTTGCTCCAGCTACCAAACTGATGAGTTGTACTACAGAGCTGGGGGTATGGAAAAGTCCCGAAAGAGATATGTGCAGGACATGGGATCTCGCTGCCCGTGCGCCGACATAATCAAAGCGGTGCTGTCGGAATGCTGTTGTGCTCAAACCCCAAGGAGAGTCTCAGTGTTCGAGAGGATTTCCGAACCGAGGCTTTTCCACAAGAAGAAATTCGTCCACCAAGAAGACAAATATCCAAGAGTGTCGGCCAACATGACCGGCAGAGGGGGATCAACACAATACTTCAGCATAGATCAGCTTGCCGAAGTATCCCGATGCATGACGCGGTTGCCACCAGGAATCAGGGGCCAAAAGAATTACCGAAGGGTACAAAAGGGGCTCTCTTTAGAAGAAGAGGAATCAGATGCTGATTCGGATTCTTGCTCTGCTGTTGCATCCGATGACACGGCTTCGAGTGCAGGCCAACCTTACGAATCACTCATGATCAGTGCTGAACAGGTATCCAAAATACTTGAAGAAGCCCTGGCCAAGCAAAATGATAGCTTCAAATTTGAGATGGAGATGACCATGCAGCGAATGAGGGAGATGCACGACCAACAAATTGCGGCGCTGACGGTTCACCAAGGAGAACCCAATCGACGCAACCAAGATGAGAACGAACGGGAGGGAGATAACGTCAATATCCCTCCTGTCAACATCGACAACGGGGGTGGTCCCGCGGAAGATAATGCAAAAGAGGACCACGTCACTTCTCCCCGGAGCCACTCGAAGGCAGATACGGGTGAAGACCAGAAGATGAAAGACCTGGAGAGCAAAATCAACGCATTGATGAGTGCTCAAGAGGTAAAGAGATCCGGCATACCATGTCCCTACCCAAGGGAGTGGGAATTGATCCCGTATCCGGCAAAGTTTAATTTGATTAACTTTACGCCGTTTGATGGGAAGGGTTCCCCTACCCAACACTTAATATACTTCAAGTCTCAGTTAGGAATCATTTCCGGAAATAAGCCTCTGATGGTGCGGTCATTCGTCAGCACTCTTCGTGGAGCTGCCTTCGATTGGTATCGCCGACTCAAGCCCGGAAGCATCAGCAGTTGGGATGACATGGAGGATGTGTTCCTGACAAACTTCTTTGATGACGACACCGAGATTTCGATCAGCACACTATTCGACGAAAAGCAGAAGAATGGTGAGACGGTCAAAACCTTCGTAAAGAGGTTCCGAAACAAAGCCATGAATTGCAGGGATCCAGTCAGCGAGGATTTTATTCTCGAGACTTGCCACAACAACTTGACGCTGGACATCCTCGAAGCCATGGGAATGGCGCCACCAAAGACCTGGAAGGATCTGAAAGTGCGGGGAGAACGAGCTGAGCGATTCCTCAAGAGGAAGAAGGCGGAGAGAGGGCAAATACCAAATAATGCCCCGCAACCAAACTTTACCCCCAAGGGTAAAGGGAAGGCGCATGCAAATGCTGTGGTCGCGAATCAAGTATTTGAGGTGCAAGCACAGCCGCAACAGCCGCAACAACCGCAACAGCCGCAACAGCAGCAACAGAGGGCGCCTCAACAATCGAGGTGGCACCAACAGCCCCAGAAGGCAAAGGTCGGGGAGTCGAGGTTCCCGAAGGTCTACTCATTCAGGGAAGATGAAGTTCCCGGTATCTTCAAATACCTCGTCGAGAACAACAAGATCAAGTTGCCTCCGATCCAGGATCAAGAAGCTGCCAAGAGGGTCAACGATCCCAAGTACTGCGCATTTCACAGGGCGGTGCACCATCCTACCAAGGTATGCTATGCTCTTAAAGATAAAATTCAGGCCCTAATCGATGTAGGGGTCATCACCATGAAGCAACCCAAAGAGAAAAAGGTGGGTGCAAACGCAGTATCTATTAGCTTCGGGACTGTTCCCTCGAGTTGGTTCCAACACGAGCCGGTGGTCAATGCGGCGGTGAAGACGGTGAATGATGATCCGCACCAACAGCGCCAAAAAGGGCTCGTGCCACACACAGCTCCGAATGGCGAAATTCTTTGGGTTCATCCGGACCTGATCACAGATGAGCAATGGACTGGGTCGTCATCCAAAAGAAAGTCAAAAAGAAAGGGAAAATCCTGTCATGGAGCTTCTGCCATTCCAGGAGAAGATGACGACAGAATTCCAGCCTTCCCACTTTTTGAAGATGAACAGGAGGCTTTTGCGACCCGGAGCGGGAATGAATACCATTAAAAGTACCCGGATGCTTCCGAGCTATTGGGCACTAAAACCCCTCCTTCCAAGACATTGGCGGAGTTGGGAATTTCAGCAATTCCCCCAACACCTGCAGCTGCAGAGAAAGTTCAGCAGAAGGAGAAAGAGAAGGAGCCTGTACGCCAAGAAGTCCAAAACCCGAGGCAGTCTCGATTCAATCATCCGATTGGGAGAGACAAACCGGGAAATACGAGCTCTCCGCCCCATTTCGACATCATGGCGCAGTTGGCCAACATCCCGGCTCGGATAACCTTATACGAGTTGTTGCGCCTTTCAAAGGACACAAAGAAAGCACTACAAGAAGTCTTGAGTGATTCGGAAGCCTTCTTGACTCGAATCAAACCATCTCCTGAAGAACCAGAGTCGTCAGCTCAACAATGCAATCTGGCGGCGCATCATTTTCCCTGCATCTCTTTCACCAAAGAGGACATGCAGACGAAGAATTCGAAGCATGATCGACCTTTGTACTTCACTGGACACATTGGCTCCAGCGTTGTCAACCGGATCCAAGTTGATCCGGGTTCCGCTGTCAGCATCATGCCATTCCGATTGATGCATCATCTCGGAATCCCAACTAGCAAATTAGCTTCCACTAGCACGACGATTTATGGATTCAACACCAGCAGGTCTAGGCCCTTGGGGAAGATCCGAATCAAGTGCCAGATTGGGGATTTGAGGTCGGAAGTCACTTGTTATGTGATTGACGCGGAAACTTCCTATAACTTACTGTTGGGTCGACCTTGGATCCACGGTAACCTTATAGTCCCGTCAACTCTACATCAGTGCCTTAAATATGTAGACACAAAAAATGAAGTCAAGACGGTGGTCGCGGATAAGCAACCGTTTAAGGGATTGGAGAATTATTTTACCGATTCCCTTTTATACGGCGCTGAATCCGATACTGAACCATCGGCCCAAGGAACGGACAGCGGAGATGAAGCTGATACCGAACCAGGGTTTGATTATGACGGCGGTTTTGTTTTAAATGACATTGTACCCGTTGTAATCAATCTTGACGATGATGAATCATCGAAAAATAGTTGTAATTGGCAACTTGCTGAAGAACTATCAATAAACGATGATTTAGAGTACTCGATGTGTCTTGACGATGTCACTAACGAGCTTTATGATAACCCTGATTTGTATATGCCGCTTCAGTCATTTTGCATGACGAAAAAGCAGATACATGACCCTTGCGGAACGACGCTTGTCATCCCCGCAGGGATAGGGGGTGGAAAGGAGGTCGTCTACGGCAAAGGAAGGAAATCTCCGATACCCGACCACTTCATGGAAGAGGAAGATGACGACGATAAACCTGCCCCACATCTGTTCAGGTACGATGCAAAAGCACGTAATATGATGGAAAAGCAGGGATATGACTTCAAGATCGGAGAAGGTCTTTTCTTTGGTCGAGGCCCGCGAGTTCCACCTCGAATGGCCTATGTACCAAAAGGGAAGCCCGACGATTATTATCGCCACAAATGAGGCTTAGGTTATGTATCCTCAGATGACGAATGTTATTGGCAAGTCATTGATGAGATTGCCAACAAAGCTAGAAACGGATATTCTTCTGACTCTTCGTCTTGGGATTCCGACGCTAGTCTTGGTGAAATGTTCAAAAAGCTAATGTCGAACATGGTCACGGTTGATCCAGCGACAATAGAAGAAGATGATGAGATGCCGACATGGGAAGACCCGTGGGTTCATCACTTAAACATGCAGTACGGTGATAGGTTCGAGCAAAGAGAGCCTCCTACCGAAGACCAAGTAGTCCAGGTGAATATAGGAACCGAGGAGAATCCGAAGCCAATATTCATCAGCGACAGCCTCCTACCCGAGGAGAAGGAGGAGTTGATTTCTCTTATCCGGGAGTATATCGACGTGTTCGCCTGGAATTATGAAGACATGCCAGGTCTCGATCCAAACGTAGCAGTGCATCGTCTCAACATTAAGCCGGATGTCAAACCAGTCAAACAACAACAACGATGGTTTCGTCCGCAAATGATGGAAGCAATCGAAGCTGAAGTCAAAAAGCTCGTCGATTCGGGATTCATCCGAAAGGAGCAACATCCGGAATGGCTTGCCAATATTGTCCCGGTCCTGAAGAAGAACGAGAAGATCCGGATATGCATCGACTTCAGGGACCTCAATGCTGCTTGTCCAAAAGATGACTTTCCTCTCCCCATCACGGATGTTATCATCGACAACACGTGCGGGTTCGAGAGGATGTCTTTCATGGATGGTTTCTCTGGTTACAACCAGATAAAGATGCATTCAGATAATGAGAAGCATACTGCATTTAGAACGCCTCTCGACGTATTCTGCTACATAGTCATGCCCTTCGGCTTGAAGAATGCAGGTGCTACATATCAGCGAGCTATGTCGAAGATCTTTCAGGAGCATCTCCGAAAGTCTGTCGAATGCTACGTAGATGATCTGGTCGTGAAAAGTCGTGATAAGAATGATCACATCAAAGACTTGAAGACCATGTTCGACTTGATACGGGCCCATCAGTTGAAGATGAACCCTACCAAGTCTTTCCTCGGAATGTCCAGTGGCAAATTCCTGGGATTCGTCGTCACCACCAAAGGTATTCACATTGATCCGGATAAAGTGAAGGCGATCAATGAATTACAACCTCCGAGAAACCTCAAAGAGCTCAGAGGACTGCAAGGGCGATTGGCTTATATCCGTCGGTTTATCTCAAACCTTTCGGGGAAATGCCAACCGTTCTCCAGGCTCACAAAGAAGGGCGTGTCATTCGTATGGGACGATGCTTGTCAAAAGGTATTCGAGAGTATTAAAGAGTATCTCTCGAAACCTCCCGTACTCGTTGCACCGAAATCGGGCAAACCGTTCTTGATTTATATCAAGGCGATGAGCCACTCATTAAGTGCATTGCTTGCACAAGATGACGATAACGGTCACGAGCAGGCGGTGTATTATTTAAGCCGAACCATGGTAGGCGCGGAATCTCGATATCCCATGATTGAGAGAGAATGCCTCGCATTAGTGTTCGCCATCCAGAAGATGCGGCATTACTTGGTTGGACAGACCATCTATGTCATCTCCAAAGTTAACCCAGTCCGGGAGTTCATGACTCAACCAGCTTCCATGAGTTGGCGGTTAGCAAAATGGGCCTTACTCTTGTCCTAATACGATCTGCACTTCAAACAGCAGAAGTCAGTAAAAGGGCAAGCCATCTGTGATCTCCTGGCAGCTAATCCAACCACGGATACTGCCGAGATATATGACGACCTACCTGATGAAACCTACGAAGTCAACGCAACTTCGCACCAACAAGTGTGGCGTTTGTACTTCGACGGCGCTTCACGAGCAGCTAATATCACAAGTACTCCTGGATGTTCTAAGGTCTCCTCCGGAATTGGAGTTGTCTTAGTTTCCCCAGGAAAACATGTGATGCCTCGAGCCTACTCATTAACCGAGCCATGCTCGAATAATATGGCAGAGTATAACGCATTGATTATCGGACTCAATTTCGCCAAGGAGCTGGGGGTTGAGTATCTCGAAGCTTTCGGTGATTCTCAACTGATAGTTAAACAGGTCCAAGGGGAATACGAAGTCCGAAGTCAGGATTTAATCCCATACCACAAGATGGCGGTGAAACTAGCGAAATCATTTGAAGGATTCTTCATCGAGCACGTTCCGCGGTTGCAGAACACCTATGCAGATGCATTAGCGGCTCTAGCCGTATCTCTGGCACAACCTCCCGGAACAGAACAATTTGTCACGGTAAGAACTCACCAACTTCTAGTGCCGCTTCACGATGAAGATGACAAAGAGGAGGAAGTTCAGGAGGTGCACACAACTCAGGCTGAGTTCGAACCCCGAGATTGGCGTTTCCCCATCATCGACTACGTCTTGCACGGAATTCTACCAGAAGACGTGAAAGAAAGAGAGTCAATCCGACGAAGAGCACCGAGATTCTACTATAACACGGAGAATCGGACGCTGTACCGCAGGGGGTACGACGGATTATTGCTACGTTGCTTATCGACCAAAGAAGCCGAAGAAGTGCTTAGAGAGGCGCATGAAGGATCGTGCGGCGCACACCAACCTGGTCCCAAACTTTATGATCGCATCAGAAGAATGGGATATTTCTGGCCTCACATGATGAGTGAAGCAATCACGTACACCCGAAAGTATCACGCGTGTCAAGTACACGCGAATTATATGCACCAACCTCCGGAGCACCTGCATCCTTCGGTAACATCATGGCCGTTCGAGACTTGGGGAATGGACATTGTTAGCCCTATAAACCCCCCATCAGTCAAAGGTGACCGGTTCATCCTGGCAATTACCGATTACGTTTCCAAATGGGCCGAAGCAGTTCCACTCAGAGAAGTTAAGACGAGCAACGTCATTGCGTTCATCAAGCACCATATCATCTACCGGCATGGTGTTCCAAGACGAATCATACATGACAACGGTCCTTAATTTATCAGCAACGCCTTCATAAGGTTCTGCGAAAAGTTCAAAATTCAGGACATCTCGTCAACAGCCTACAATCCCACAGCAAACGGATTAGCTGAAGCCTTCAACAAGACTATCATAAAGCTCTTGTCAAAACTCGTAAAGAGTAACAAACGAGATTGGGACGACAAGCTCGGCGTGGCGCTATGGGCCTATCGCACTACGGTGCGTACACCGACCGGTGCAACCCCATATTCATTGGTCTACGGATGTGAAGCCGTTCTCCCTTTGGAAATCCAGATTCCATCTCTTCGGGTCGCCCTCGCAACTCAGATGACGACTGAGGAACAGCATCAGAAACGCCTCGAAGAACTTGAGATGCTTGATGAAAGGCGCCTGGAAGCTCAACAGCATATTGAGTTTTACCAAGTCAGAATTTCTCGTGCCTTCGACAAAAAAGTTCGACAAAGGAGTTTTAAGGAAGGGGACTTGGTCTTAACCGAGAGACGTCCTATGATCCTTAACTCCAAGAAGAAAGGCAAGTTCGAACCCAAATGGGAAGGACCGTTCGTAGTAGAAACAGTTTACTCGAACGGCGCATATCGCCTAGTCACCAAAGACGGTGACCGGCTCATGATGCCAATAAATGACAAATTCCTGAAAAGATACTATCCTTAGTATCTTCAGAAAATTTTGATGTACCGGGAAGTTCCCGGAAGAATACCACATCGGGGTATTCTTAGGGATAACCCGGTCGCTGATGAACAAGAAATCCATGTTCGAATTTCAAATGTTCTTGTTTGTCAGAATCTAACTCTCACAAGCACTCTTTTGCTGAGATGAAATCTGATCACTTCATTGGATCAATTTTTCCTCACAAAAATTTCATTGGTGTTTGTGGTCTCTACCACACACACCTCTCACTTGGTCAAACCTTACTACAGTTAGGACCACAACCAAAATCTCCTCTCGATTCCTCCAATGAACGAGAGGCCCATAAATAGAGCGATCAAACTTTCTTACAGTTGTGATCATTCTAAATTTCCCACTTGATCAAACCTTACGACAGTTAGGACCAAAGCCAAATTCCCCTCTCGATTCCTCCAATGAACGAGAGGTCCACTTTCAAATCGGGTAACCAAACCTTACGACAGTTAGGGTCATCCGAATCTTTTCGATCCTCGGAGTGGAGATCCCACTCCTAGTTTCATCCTTCGGATCCTGGGGGCGGAGATCCCACCTCGAGTTTCCTTTCATGCTGAAGATAGAATATAAAATTCTTCCTCTTCAGATTCAAATGACCAAACCTTACGACAGTTAGGGACGTTTGAACCTCCGATTCTCGGAGTGGAGATCCCACTCCTAGTTTCACCTGTCGGATTCTGGAGGTGGAGATCCCACCTCGAGTTTCCTTTCTAACTGAAGATAGAATATAAAATTCTTCCTCTTCAGCAATGGGAGATAGAATATAAAATTCTTCCTCTCTCATTGAGCCTCCTTTCCCATTGAAGATAGAATATAAAATTCTTCCTCTTCAATACCGGGAGATAGAATATAAAATTCTTCCTCTCCCCTTTTCCCCTGTCTTTGCTTTTAGAAAAGACAGGGATGAAGTCAACGCCTAATAAGCGTTGCCGGGTAGTCTTTCCCGTGAGAAAGACGAAGTCTATGTATTCAAGATCATAGCACCTTTTCTCCTGTCTTTGCTTTTAGAAAAGACAGGGATGAAGTCAACACCTAACAAGCGTTGCCGGGTAGTCTTTCCCGTGAGAAAGACGAAGTCTATGTATTTAAGATCATAGCACCTTTTCCCCTGTCTTTGCTTTTAGAAAAGACAGGGATGAAGTCAACGCCTAACAAGCGTTGCCGGGTAGTCTTTCCCGTGAGAAAGACGAAGTCTATATATTCAAGATCATAGCACATTTTCCCCTGTCTTTGCTTTTAGAAAAGACAGGGATGAAGTCAACGCCTAACAAGCGTTGCCGGGTAGTCTTTCCCGTGAGAAAGACGAAGCACCTTTTCCCCTGTCTTTGCTTTTAGAAAAGACAGGGATGAAGTCAACGCCTAACAAGCGTTGCCGGGTAGTCTTTCACGTGAGAAAGACGAAGTCTATGTATTCAAGATCATAGCACCTTTTCCCCTGTCTTTGCTTTTAGAAAAGACAGGGATGAAGTCAACGCCTAATAAGCGTTGCCGGGTAGTCTTTCCCGTGAGAAAGACGAAGTCTATGTATTCAAGGTCATAGCACCTTTTCCCCTGTCTTTGCTTTTAGAAAAGACAGGGATGAAGTCAACGCCTAACAAGCGTTGCTGGGTAGTCTTTCCCGTGAGAAAGACGAAGTCTATGTATTCAAGATCATAGCACCTTTTCCCCTGTCTTTGCTTTTAGAAAAGACAGGGATGAAGTCAACGCCTAACAAGCGTTGCTGGGTAGTCTTTCCCGTGAGAAAGACGAAGTCTATGTATTCAAGATCATAGAACCTTTTCCCCTGTCTTTGCTTTTAGAAAAGACAGGGATGAAGTCAACGCCTAATAAGCGTTGCCGGGTAGTCTTTCCCGTGAGAAAGACGAAGTCTATGTATTCAAGATCATAGCACCTTTTCCCCTGTCTTTGCTTTTAGAAAAAATAGGGATGAAGTCAACGCCTAACAAGCGTTGCCGGGTAGTCTTTCCCGTGAGAAAGACGAAGTCTATGTATTCAAGATCATAGCACCTTTTCCCCTGTCTTTGCTTTTAGAAAAGACAGGGATGAAGTCAACGCCTAACACGCGTTGTCGGGTAGTCTATTCCCGTGAGAAAGATGAAGTCTATGTATTCAAGATCATAGCACCTTTTCCCTTGTCTTTGCTTTTAGAAAAGACAGGGATGAAGTCAACGCCTAACAAGCGTTGCCGGGTAGTCTTTCCCGTAAGAAAGACGAAGTCTATGTATTCAAGACCATAGCACCTTTTCCCCTGTCTTTGCTTTTAGAAAAGACAGGGATGAAGTCAACGCCTAACAAGCGTTGCCGGGTGGTCTATTCCCGTGAGAAAGACGAAGACTATGTATTCAAAAGCATGGCACTAAGTCTAAGGGGAGCAATTTTCTTAGCACAACGTTACATGCGGAACGGATTTAGACAATTCACATGCTAGCCCGATTCAAACGGTAATCAGTAAAGGCACGTCAAACCCGTTGAAGGCTAGGGATTTGCTAATAATTCCAAAGTCTATACCTAACACGTATAGCCAGTTTAGTCTTTTACCGATTAAAGAAGACACCACGGCATATCAAGCCCATTAAGGGCTGGGGGTGTGCCGAAAATCCTGTAAAGAAACATCAGGAAAGAAGTAAAAGCGGAGTCTCTAGTAGTAGATTAAGCAAAAGCATACAACGAAGAGTTCATTAGCCCGAAGGCAACTGACGGCTGAGGACACGGGACTCTAAACTGGAGAGCCTGTCCATGTAGCTCTGCTCAAGTTCCGCCTGTAGGCTAGCTCGGACAGAATCCTCGGAACTGCTCAAGACCTCCGCGGCTTCAGTCTATAGCTTCATCAATCCCTCCTGTGTCGATCCCAGCTTGTCGAGCATCCACTCGCGAGAACGCTCTAATCCAGCCAGGTCCTCGGCGATAAGAGTAGCAGACTCCTCAGCACGCCTCAAAGCATCCTTCAACCTAGCTATCTCTTCACGGTTGGAATCCAAGGAGCTGAGTAGCTCGGCCCTGCCGGCATCCTTCTTCTCCAGGTTAGCCATCAGCTGTGCAACAGAATGCTCACGTGATCGAAGCTCGCTGCCAACGGAAGATCTCAAGTCACGCCACTGCATCAGCCTGTCCTCCATCTGAGAGGATACAAAGGAGGAAGCTCCACCAGCCTTCAGCTCCCTCAGCTCTCGGATCTCAGACTCCAGAACGGCGAATTCGGCAGTGAAGGAATCAGCCAACTCTGGATGTCCCTCTTCCCTCATCATCATCATGTGACGAGAAAAGGAACGCCTGAACTGCTCAAAACAGTATTCTCTGTGAAGAAGCTTCTCGATCATGCCGTTGTAAAAGGCCGTAAAGAAGCCAAGGTCCATACGGAAAACGTCTCTGTCTGGATCGGTATCGACCAAAAGAGCGTGGACACGCTCATAGAGAGAAGATCGAGATCCTGCAAGCAGCGATATAGAAAGTTAAGGGACTATCCAAGACAATCAGAAAACCCGAAGGGGAAGTTCGAGGTATACCTATGCCGGCAGAAGTCCCCTCGGGTTGAAGTCCGACAGAAGCCGAAGTAACGACAGGAGTGGTCATGGAGGGTATATCAACCCCCGTGGGCAAATCAGTCGTATTACTTGCCGGAGGTGGGAAAATGCCCGAAGCTGTAGTGGCATCAGGCACAGCACCTGGTCCTATAGTTACACCTCTTTATTAGTCCAAACGGAAATTTAGACAAATAAAGAAAAGAGGGATAAATGAAAGGGAATCGGATATGTACCTGTGAACGAATCACTCCCAAAGAGTGGTCTCACAGTCTCTCCGGAAGTCTGTTCGACCAACATATCAGCCAATAATCCAGCATTGGGTTTCGAGAAGCTGGGTATAGGAGCATATCCCTGTTCCTCAAGACCTACATCATGAACGACTCTCTCCTCAGCTGGCTTTTCTAGCACAACCTCTGCAGGGCAACCCAGATGTTGGAGATGTGTGCAAAAAGATAAAGAAGAAGGGAAAGCTTGACAATACCTGCAACAGGAACATGGGACTTTCTTTCCCGCGACGAGGGAGGGCATCATCGGATGTAGGTATGCCTAAGTACGAACCGGTAGGCTCGACGCCATCTGCTTGCTCAAGGTCGATGTTTAGATCAATGCCCAAGGAACCGTCATGAAGGGCGTCGCACATCTGCTGCACAAAGCAGTCCATGTTATCAGCCCCAGAGAATACCGGATCTGGTGGAAGCTCGCCCTCCTCAAGGAACCCTGAATCATGAAGCATGATCATGAATCCCAGAAGGTGAATCACCTTAAAGCAATAAAAGTGGGCTCGACAAGATGTTACCTTCCTCTCCATCAGCAATATCGTCTGAATCCACTCCATAAGGACGCTGGCCAACGGGGGGTTTGTGAGCGATCTTCTTCCTCTTCGAGGTACCGACCCCCCCTAGAACCAACAGGTTGGCCTTGCCTAGGCTGGCCACACGTCTCAGCATGCGTAGGAGCTAGGTCGTTAAGCCCTGAGTTCGTATAACGAGAAGTGAGCGATTCATGATCATTAACTGTCCTACCTAAGGCAATAATGGTCAAGAAAGAAAATCAAGGGGACATGACAAACCTGCATCAAGTGCTTCTTGGTCGGTGTCTATGCCCGCGTAGTCCTCCTCAAAAGTCTCGTTGTAATCTTCGGGAAGGAGTTCTCCATCAGCTCTGCCTGGAAGAGGAGATTGGGCAGGCCTCTTCCCCTGCTTTCGAGCAAGCTCAGCCTTGCGAGCAGCCATCATAGCAGCATGCACCAAGTGCTCAGACTCTAACTCTGAAAGACTCCTTACACTTATGGAGTCATCAGTAGAGAGGAACCATTTGCAGCTAAGGAAAGTGATCATTGGCTTGCGTTTATACGAAGGAAGAACGAACTGAGCCCCGGTGCAACCCACCATTGTCCATAACCATGCCCGTACGCCGTCAACGAGCCCTCCCTCAACATGCAAACCACGGCTCGGATTCCCAACGTATAGTTGGTCATAGCCAAACTGACGAGCGAAGCGGCAAGGAAGGTAAGGCTCTATGTGGCAACGGTTCTTCACCCGGAGAACTAGATACCCGACATGGATATTCACCAGCCAGCGGAAGCAACCGACGTCGAGAGCGGTCCGGTCAGTTCGGGGTTTCTCCACATCGGTCAGCACATCACTGTAGCGGCCCGAGAAGTGGGGAAAGCACTTGAAGAACTCCCAGCTCCTGCGGACTTGGAGTTCTCGTTGTACGTCATCAAATTTCTTCCCAATCCATCTACTCCTCTCCAACAGCTGTATGAAAGGAACGGGAGTATCAACAGCACTGGGCGCTGACATCAGGTTAGGGCAGTGAAGCACGAGCCACGCCATTAGATAAGCGTAAGGAAGCTCAACCTTCGGACAAACAAGCTCGGCCGATGGCTTGGGACCCACCTGTATAAGACTGCTGACTACGCTCCTAAGCCCGCAATGGATGCTGGCAACCATCGCCAGAAGCAAAGAAAGCTCCCTCCCATAAGCTAGCTGGACCGCAGGGAAGAGCACTTCGAGAGGTAGGGCGTCGGAAGACTGGTATGGAACAACACACTTCTTCAGCCAAAGAGCAAGGTAGCCAGCTAACAGAGACCGAGGCTCGATAGACTTCTGTGCACGACGAAGGAACGATCGAAACTTGGTCCCAGCCGGAAAATCTCCCTCGGCACTAGCAATGGTATAAGAACGGGTCTCGTTCTTCTCCATCAGATCGTTAATAGCGGCAGGGGTCAATATGTCTAACTCACGTATAGGCTCTTCGGAATCACTCTCCAAATTAGGAAACAGGTAAAGAGCAAACTGCTTCAAGCTAATCTTCCTCTTCGTCTTTGCTGGAGGAGAAGTCTGGAGCAAAGAGGTATGATAGTGGCACGTGAGGTCCCAGAGGGTATCATACATATCGGGAGCATCTTTCTTCAAACACTCCAACTGCTGGTTCGAAGGAAAGTACTCCTGATACGGGCAATCCCCCATCGGAAGGCCCGAAACCTGATGCATCTCATGAAGAGCCAACCCTAGCTCTCCGCCACTGGTCAAGAAGGTGTTACTATCGGGCATATATGTCTCGAGCAACGCCAGGAAGTGACGGCAGCTAACTGGGAGTCCGTGCATGGTGGCTCGTATGGGCGCATACAATCCACTGCTCTTCAAATCTCTCTCCCAGCGTCCCAGGACGTAGCTAGTCAAGCGGGTCCACCACCCCCTGGCTAGTGAGGAAATCCAACCGTAGCATCTGTAATCCGGTGGAGGTAGCCTTCTCCTGAGGTGAGCCAGGCGATTCCTCACGGTAGAAGCAGCTACTGACACCTCACCTGGGGGTGCGGTGTCAAGACCCATGATCCCGGGTCGAAGATCGCAAACGGAATGATATCCGGTGGAACCAGGACTATTATGGTGAGAGACATATCCGCACTGAACTCGGTTAGCAGCATTGGTAAGAGGCCAGGACATCTGTCGCCCCACAGCCTGTCTCTCCAAGTGGGTAAAAGAACATTGACGAGGAATGGAGGGGATGTACAAAAGAGCCCCTTCGTCCAGAGTCAACCAGTGTTCCTCAGCAAGAATCAATATGGCGGGATCCTCAGTGCGATCCCCGAACAGAAAATCGGGCTTCTTTAAGGCCTCAGTAGAAGTTGCATCTGCGGTAAGGGGAGCATCCGTGATTAGTTGGCGTAAACAATGACGCCCACCCTCTCGTATCAAGCGACAGAATTCATCAGAACGATCGCTGTCAAACTGAGGGAGTGGGTCGATGATCTGCCTGGTGGAAGCCAAAGAGAACACTTCTCTACTACAACCAGTAGGGGCATGGTGAGGGAGTCTACCCCCGGGAAACTCGACTGCAACAAAGCATGAAAACAGAGTCAGAAAATCCGCGTTATAAAGGCGAGACGAGATTACTCGTGGATAATTGGAGAGACGATTTCGAGTGCCCTACACCGGGAGGACGGTGTGCATCATCACGTAAATAGCGTGATAACACACACCAACCTGTAAGGTGTAAGACGACGCGAGATCGCCCCAATATATCCGAAGACTTGAATTGGCTAAGCAAAACAAGTCTGAAACCTTAACCCCCGCGGGAGGGGTATCGGTTCTTCCTTCATGACCCGCGAAGAGGTCAATCCGGGATGCAGAAAATAGAAGTTCTCACCCCCGAAGAAAGAGGCCGCTGAAGAAGATGCCGCGGGAGCCTCCTCCTCGCTGTGCTGCGAGTGGGAGCGACTCCTGGAAGGCCGAGCGTGACGAGGAGACATCACAAATCTGCGGTAAAAAGCAGTACATCAGGTACAGTATACATACACGAAATATTAAAAAAGGGAAATTAAGCACTTGAACTGGAAACCCTATAAACAAATAGGATTTCATAGTTAAAGTCTAATTAAACCTACAAATTTCGTGCCCGCGAAACGATAATTGTCGTTTTCGCGGTAAATTTTTGGTGAAATACCCAAAATACCCCCCGTGTTCAAGGCCAAATTCGGGTCAAGGACACGCGTGATCCGGGTCATGATCATCACATTCGATCATCTAACACCCCGGTACACCACAATTTTGGTTAAACTTTGCAAATAAGCCCTTTTGCAGAATTTAGCCAATTTTGCATAAGAGCCCCTCCACGAACTTTTGGTTTTGCATCCACATGCCTTTACCAAAAATTCGATCAGGGGTTTGGGGTTTAAACTCCATGGATTTCAGCCTCAAATTCATGGCCCTTTTGCAAATAAGCCCCTCTAAAAACATTTATAGGCTGTTTTGCAAATAAACCCCTCAACGATCCTTCGATCTTCTTGCATAAAGCACCACTCACCTCTTTTGATCAAATGTGCATGAACCCAAACTTCAAAACTTCAGTTCCATCTTTGCATAAAAAACCCCACGAATTTCAGTCCTATTTTGCAAATAAGCCCCTCAAATTTCGGCCATTGCCTCTTTTGCACAAAAAACCCCCAAAGTTTTGAGTATGCAAAAAACCCATTATCTACTAAGCATAAAGATCCAATCTTTATCAAAAAAAATGAGAAGATGACGAAAGGGAACTTACCAAATCAAAGAAGTTTCTTCGAGCTCGGAAATGGGTATCCACCAAAAGTCCGAGCTTGCTTGAGGATTGATGGGTTCTTCAATGGAGGAAAGAGGCTTGGAGAAGAAGAACACAAAATCGAAAATGGAGAGGGGAGGGTTCGGTTTTGGAACAAAGAAAAGGAGGAGATTCTCTCTTGAAATTTTGAATTAAAGGAGGGGGGGACCATAAGCAAAAGCAAAATAGAGGAAAAAGACAAAAGAGAAGAGGGGGGGGGGACCATCTAGGGGGAGACACCCCTAGAGGTGGGTGGGCAAAAACCGGGCCCCCCCCCGGGGGCCTCGGCTTTGCCGAGACACCTCATGGGTGTCTCGGCAATGCCGAGACACCCTAAGGGTGTCTCGGCCTTGCCGAGGCACCCCGGGGTGTTTCGCCCGGGTTTCGTCCCCCCGAATGATGTTTTGACCCCCCCGAATTGTTTCCTAACCCCCGATGTTTCCATAAATATTGATTTTCTTCGCCGACGGTTGAAAATATGGATGAATTCCACAAATCAACTTTCGACGGTTCAAAACCCTAGGGTAGACGCCGGACAACGCGTAACCCTAGGT
>BQKN01045602.1:0-15474 GCA_022839385.1 Asparagus kiusianus
TATAAAATTGCCTATAGGTCCCTTAACATAGCTCGGCACGATGATTCGACAAATCAACGAACGTTCGAGGCGACGAGGCACGCAAGCAACGGAATACGTTCGCATGTGGAACCAATCCAACGGTTCGGAAAGTCAACGAGTCGTCCAAACAACAAAACGGACTTGAACTCAAACACCGAGGCGGATTTACTGCCAAATCAAGACCACACAACCGAAACAAAGTCCAGATCAGCCACGAAGCAAATCTCGGACAAAACAACAGAACAACGGACGAAACGAACAACACCCGGGGGACTCGGCCAAAACCGAGCTACCCCAGGGTGGCTCGGCCCAAGCCGAGCCACCCTAAGGTGGCTCGGTGGCCGAGCCACCCTAGGGTGGCTAGGCCCAGAACTGTGCACGGGCACAGTTCTGGGTGCCTATAAATAGGCCATGGGTTCGTTCATTTGAGAGGACTTTTGGAGGAATTTCTGAAGAGCCGAAACTCTACCGGATTGTGACCTCACCTCGGAGTTTCGAAGGCTTGAAGACTTGGACACTCGGATTTAGTTCTTGGCGAGCACCCGCACCAAACAAGGCAGGAGTTCGAAGGAATCTAATCCCCAGATCTACGTCGCTGTACTCCGGATCAAAGCTTGGTTCTTTGATCCCGAGATTCGAGCGGTCGTTTCCTTGGTGAAACGATCCCTCCCGGCTATTATCTCCTTGGTGGGATAATACCCGTAATACGACGTAGATCTGCTTGGATCCAGATCTCACGATGGTCAACGGTAAACAACCATCGGCGCAGGCAAACAACCCACAAAGCGAGTGACCGGATAACAGGAGCTCGCGATCTGTTCGACAAATAAGGAAAGTTGTCATTTTTCTTTATTTTCTTTGATTTTCGTTGTAACCGGCTCTTATAAAAAGACCGGATCTTTGTAACGCAAAAAGTTGTTATTTAAGAGTGTAACGGAATCAGAAATGAAGAAAGATTTGATTTTTCCCGCGAACAATCTGGCGACCACAGTGGGAGCCACCGATCTCGCTGCCGAGATCGGAGCATCGTAGCCGCGGATCTCGATCCCGGTCGTGGAGGAGGTCGAGTATGAGTTCGACCAACAGAAGTACGAGGAGTACGTGTCCTCGTCCGGATCTACCTCCTCCCCCAAGTCCAAAAAGTCCCAGAAGTTCTTCTCTAGGAGAAAGGTGCGTTGGTGCGAAGAAGTTGAAGCCACCAACGACAACCTCACCCCGATCGGCGCCGAAGTTGCATCGGGTGAAGTTCCACCGGCCTCTAAGCAGGTCAAGTCCGCCATTGAAGGCGTGGTGACTCTCTCCAAGAGAGCCCGCCAGAGGCAGCGTCAACGCCTCGCGAAGCAATTCGCCAAGGCCATGGAATCCGTTGACGGGGTCCGCTACCATGCGGATCTAAAGAGCAAACGAGGCAAACAGCCTCAACAACAAGTGAAGGATGGTTCCTCCAAGCCATCAACTATAGAGTGGGTCCGTGTCAAACGGAATCGCTCGACGCTGGAGGAGCGTATCCGCAAACGCCGCGTTTTATCGGCGCAAGCACGGGCTAAAGCTGAAGAAGCCCGGCGGAAGCTGCAGAAGGAGGTGGTCAAAAAGCCGCCACCAACTCGCAAGGTATGGAGGCCGAAGTCTGAAGCGGTTCAGGCTAAGAAGTAAAACCCACAGCCTCCGAAGATTCAACATCCGGCGAAACAACCCAAGTCGCCGGCGATTTCTGCAACTGTTCCGGGAGATCCTGCAGGACCGTCCCAGAAGAGGAAGTCAGTTTTGGAGCGTCTCGGTCCACTTCTCAAGGAACGAGGCAAAGCTCCAGTCCAGGAACGCTTGGGGCCAATGAAGAAGTCCCAAACAGTTCAACATGCTGGGGGTCGCCGCAACCCTCAACATTTGGAGAAAATCGCGGCACCCAAGCACACAACTTTGCGCATCGAGGTGCAGGAGCCCGCTAAAGATTCACGCTCACAAAGGCGCGTTTCAAGGCGTGTGACTCTGGATGGTCCGAAGAAGACAATTTATCCTCAGAAGGAAACGTTGTCATCTGATAACGACGACGTTATACCTGGGAGAGCGTGCCAACACACGATAGGTTGCTCCGACCTTCAAATGGACGAGCTGTACTATCGTGCCGAGGGTACGAATAAATCCAGAAAGAGGAGCCCTCGAAGGTTCGAAACTCAGTGTCCTTGCTCAAAGCTTATTCGGGCGGTACTATCCGAGTGCAGCTACGTCAAGACAGTTCCTGAGAGAGTTTCGGTGTTCGAAAGACTCAGCACTGGAATGCCAAAACCAAGACATAGGCGTTTCCAGCGAAGAAGAACGATGGTCAAAGACGGTGAACACTCAAGGGTCACCGCCAATATGACCAGCACAGGAATATCGACTCAGGATAACCCCGAGGCGATTCCAGAAATACCCCGATGAGTAACTCGTCTTCAGTCCGGGGCTATCATTCGCGCGACGTATGGTAGGGTCCGAACAAGAGTACCTTCGGGAGATGAAGAATCAGACGCTGGCTCAGCAATCGCATCTGATAACACCGTGTCCAGTGAAGGACAGCCCCGCGAGTCATTCATGATAAGCACGGAGCAAGTGGCCAAGATGCTTAAAGATGCCATGGCCAAACAATAGGAAACCTTTAGGTTCGAAATGCAAATGGCTATGCAGAACATGAGAGAGATGCATGACCAACAGATTCAAACATTGAGGAACCAACAAGGCGAACCAAGTCGTTCTAACCAGAACAACCTAGAAGATGAGGACACAAATGAAGCTCGCAATACCAATATCCATCCCATCAATGCAGGGGGTGGTAACGAGAACGCCAGTGAAGACACAGGTGAAAGCCTAAAGATCAAAAATCTCGAGAGCAAAATTAATACATTGATTTCCGCTCAAGAGATAAAAAAAGACGGGCATTCCTTGTCCGTACCCAAGAGAGTGGGAATCAATCCCATATCCAGCAAAGTTTAGTCTAATTAACTTCACGCCGTTTAATGGGATGGGTTCACCTACTCAGCATTTGATTTACTTCAAATCGCACTTGGGGGTCATCTCTGGCAATGAGCCTCTGATGGTGCGGTCATTCGTTGGCACTCTTCGCGGAGCCGCCTTCGATTGGTATCGTCGCCTCAAGCCAGGAAGCATAAACAGCTGGGACGACATGGAGACTAAGTTCCTCACGAACTTCTTCAATGACGATACCGAGATCTCTATCGGATCGTTGCTCGATGAGAAGCAGAAAGACGGGGAGCTAGTCGACACCTTCGTCAAGAGGTTCCGGAACAAGGCGATGAATTGCCGGGACCCGATCACTGAGGAATTCATCCTCCAGACCTGCCACAACAACCTTTCACTGGATGTGTTGGAAGCAATGGGCACAGCACCATCCAAGACCTGGAAGGATTTGAAGGTCCGAGGAGAGCAAGCTGAGCGATTCCTCAGGAGAAAGAAGGCGGAGAGAGGCCAACCGGCAACAAACCCTCCGAAGCAGAACTTCAACCAAAAAGGGAAAGGTAAAGCTCATGCCAATGCCGTTGATGCTAACCAAACTTTTCAATTGCAACCTCAGCAACAGCAGCAGCAACGAGTGCCACAACAATCGCAGCCGCATTGGCAGCAACGGTCTCAGAAGCAAAAGTCTTCGGAACCGAGGTTTCCCAAACTCTACTCCTTCAAGGATGATGAAGTTCCCGGCATCTTCAAGTACTTGTTGGAGAACAATAAGATCCAGTTGCCGGCGATCGTAGATCACGAAGGAGCCACTAAGGTGACGGATCCGAAGTACTGCGCGTACCACAGAGCGGTCCACCACCCAACGAAGTCTTGCTACCACCTCAAGGACAAGATCCAGGCATTGATCGACGTAGGAGTCATAACCCCGAAGCCTGCGAAGAATGTGGGAGCAAACGCGGTGTCAATCAGTTTTGAATCGGTGCCTACAACTTGGTTCGAGCCAAAGCGCGTCACCAAAGTCGGGATGAAAACGGTGAATGATGACCCGCACGGACAACGCCAAAAGGGACTGGTGCCACACACGGCCCCAAATGGTGAAATTATCTGGGTTCACCCCGATCTGATTGAAGATGAACAATGGGCCGGATCATCATCCAAGAAGAACTCAAAGGGTAAAGGGAAGTCTTGCTATGGAGTCTCTGCCATCCCAGGAGAAGATGACGAAAGAATCCCCGCTTTCCCACTTTCCGACGAAGAACAGGAGGTCTTTGCGACCCGGAGTGGAAACGAATATCACTTCAAATATCCATCTCCTGGCAATCAATTAGCTGAGCAGGGGGTGACAAAACGGGGACCAGTCAAGACTCTCACGGAACTGGGGGTGATTACAGTTCCCAAACCGGTTGAAGATTCTCGACGACAGCTGGTAGATAAGCAGAAAGAAAAGAGGCCCAAGGAGGTTTAAAATCCGAAGCAATCTCGTTTCAGTCGTCCGATTGGAAAAGATAAACCGGAGAGTTCAAAAACTCCGCGTGCCTTCGACATCATGGCTCAGCTAGCTAATATTCCCGCACGGATAATGCTGTATGAACTGCTGCGACTGTCCAAGGAGACTAGAGAAGCCTTACAAGAAGCCTTGGCCGATTCAGAAGCATTTCTCACTCGGATCAAGCCAGCGCCTGAGGAGCTAGAACTGTTAGCCCAGCAGTGCAATGTGGCGGCTAAGAATATTCCCTGCATCACCTTCACCAAAGAGGACATGCAGACGAAGAATTCAAATCATGATCGGCCCCTGTATTTCGTCGGGTACATTGGCTCCAGCGAAGTCAACCGAATCCAAGTGGATCCGGGTTCCGCTGTGAGTATTATGCCACTTCGCCTAATGCATAGCCTTGGCATTCCAGTCAGCAAGTTGGCGTCTACGGGCACAGTCATTTACGGATTCAACACCAGCGGGTCAAGACCTTTGGGGAAAATCCGAATAAAGTGCCAAATGGGCGATCTGAAGACGGAGGTCACGTGCTACGTGATTGATGCTGAGACATCCTATAACTTACTATTGGGTCGGCCTTGGATCCATAGTAATGTTATAGTTCCCTCCACTCTACATCAGTGTTTGAAATATGTCGACACTGATGGAAGAGTTAGGACGGTGGTCGCGGATAAGCAACCATTCAAAGGGTATGAGAATTACTTCACAGATTCTCTCCTTTATGGTAATGAATCCGATATAGAACCATCGGTCCAAGGCACGGACAGCGGAGAAGAAGCTGATTCCGAGGCCGGATTCGATTACAATGGTGGTTTTGTTTTAAATGACATTGTACCCTTTGTAATCAATCTTGACGATGAACAATCGTCAGATGGCGGTTGTAACTGGCAACTTGCCGATATTGAAATAAATCATGATTTAGAGTACTCCTTGTCTCTTGATGATGCGATAAAGGGATTATACGATAATCCTGATTTATGTATGCCGCTCCGATCATCTTATGTAACGAAGAAACGCCTCCAGCATTCTTTCGGAACAACCCAGATTGTTCCTGCCAAGATAGGGGGACAAAAAGAAGTGATTTATGGTAAAGGAGAGAATTTTCCGTTGCCAGATCATTTCCTAAGAGAAGATAAAGATGATGACAAATCTGGTCTGCATTTATCTAAGTATAGCCCGGAAGCACGCACGCTCATGGAAAAGCAAGGGTACGACTTCACACTCGGAGAAGATTTATACTTCGATCGAGGTTCCCGTGTCCCAGTCAAAGCGGCATATGTACCAAAAGGGAAACCAGATAATTATTACCGTCACAAAAGAGGCTTAGGCTATGTTTCCTCGTCTTATGATGAATGTGGTTGGAAAATTATCGATCAAATTGCTAATAAAGCCAAGGATGGGTGCTCGGCAGATTCCACAGGATGGGATTCCGACACAAGTTTGGGAGAAATGTTCAAGATCTTAATGTCGAACATGACTACAGCTGATCCATCTACATTGGAGGATGACGATCAAATGCCAACGTGGGAGGACCCATGGGTTCATCACCTAAACGTGCAATATGGTGATAGGTTTGAACAGAGAGAACCACCCACCGAAGACGAAGTAGTCCAAATCAATATGGGCGATGAGGCCAATCCGAAGCCCATATTTATTAGCGGTAGTCTTCCCCCAGACGAGAAGGAGGAATTAAATGCCCTGATCAGAGAATACATTGATGTCTTCGCCTGGAACTACGAAGACGTGCCAGGGCTCGACCCCAATGTGGCAATGCACCGCCTCGACATCAAGCCGGATGCTAAACCTGTCAAGCAACAGCAAAGACGGTTTCGTCCGCAAATTATGGAAGCCATCAAGGCAGAGGTTAAGAAGTTGATCGACTCAGGATTTATCCGAGAGGAACAACATCCAGACTGGTTAGCCAACATTGTTCCCGTCATGAAGAAGAATGGCAAAATCAGGGTTTGCATCGACTTCAGGAACCTGAATGAAGCGTGTCCAAAAGACGATTTTCCTCTCCCAATCACAGATGTCATTATCGATAATACATGCGGATTCGAAAGAATGTCCTTCATGGACGGCTTTTCGGGATACAATCGATCAAGATGCACCCGGATGACGAGAAGCATACAGCATTCAGAACGCCCCTCGGTATCTTCTGTTACACGGTGATGCCCTTCGGTCTGAAGAATGCAGGTGCCACATACCAACGAGCGATGACTAAGATTTTCCAGAAACACCTCAGGAAAACGGTTGAATGCTACGTCGATGATCTGGTGGTAAAAAGCCGCAACAAAGAAGATCACATCAAAGACTTGAGAACGATGTTTGATCTCATGCGGAGTCATCAATTGAAGATGAATCCCACAAAATCCTTCCTTGGAATGTCCAGCGGAAAATTCCTTGGATTCGTCATCACCACTAAGGGTATACACATTGACCCAGACAAAGTGAAGGCAATAAATGAATTGCAACCCCCGAGAAATCTAAGAGAACTCAGAGGATTGCAAGGGCGTTTAGCCTACATCAGGAGGTTCATTTCAAATCTATCTGGGAAGTGCTAACCATTTTCTAAGCTAAACAAGAAGGGCATGTCGTTTATTTGGGACGAGGCTTGCCAAAAAGCATTCGAAGATATCAAGGCATATCTGATGAATCCCCCTGTTCTTGTTGCACCAAAATCAGGTAAACCGTTCTTGATTTATATCAAGGCGATGAACCACTCGATAAGTGCTTTACTAGCGCAAGACGATGATAATGGTCACGAACAGGCAGTCTACTATCTAAGTCGGACCTTGATAGGCGCCGAATCTCGATATCCGATGATCGAGAAAGAATGTCTCGCATTGGTATTCGCAGTACAGAAGATGCGACATTACCTGGTTGGCCAAACAATTTACGTCATCGCTAATGTTAATCCGGTACGGGTATTCATGACTCAACCAGGTTCGATGAACTGGCGATTGGCAAAGTGGGCCCTTCTCTTGTCCCAGTATGATTTGCACTTCAAACAGCAGAAGTCGGTCAAAGGACAAGCAATTTGTGATCTTCTGGCGACAAGCCCGACAACAGACGCAGTTGAAGTATATGATGACTTGCCAGATGAAACCCACGAGGTTAATACCACATCACACCAACAAGTATGGCAATTATACTTTGATGGTGCTTCGAGAGCAGTTAATAAGGCAATAACCCCTGGATGTTCTAGAGTCTCCTCCGGAGTCGGAGTTGTCTTAGTTTCCCCAGGGAAGCACGTGATGCCTCGAGCTTATTCACTGACGAATCCATGTTCCAATAACGTAGCCGAGTACAATGCGCTCCTCATTGGACTCAGTTTCGCCAAGGAGCTGGGGGTTGAGTATCTCGAAGCTTTTAGGGATTCTCAATTAATCGTCAACCAAGTTCGTGGAGAGTATGAAGTCAGGAACCCAGATCTGATTCCGTACCACCAGGAGGCCGTCAGAATGGTAGATTCTTTTGAAGAATTTTACATCGAATACATCCCGCGTCTTCAGAACGCTTATGCGGATGCACTGGCAGCACTGGCAGTATCACTCGCGCAACCGCCCGAAACTGAACTACTAGTCACAGTAAGATCACACCAACTCTGTATACCCATATACGATATGGAGGTTGAAGAGGAGGATGATAGAAGCGAAAACGCCAAAGAGGTGAACTCAACCCAAATCGGGTCTGAGTCCCGAGATTGGCGCTTTCCCATTATTGATTACGTCCAATATGGCATTTTACCGGAGGATGTAAAGGAAAAAGAATCTATTCGCCGAAGAGCGCCACGGTTCTTCTATAATACCGAGACCCGTACGTTATATCGCCGGGGGTATGATGATTTGCTTCTCCGATGCCTTTCGAACGAAGAAGCAAAAGAAGTTCTTAGGGAAACACATGAAGGAGAATGCGGTGCGCATCAGCCTGGTCCCAAACTGTATGATCGAATCAGAAGAATGGGATATTTCTGGCCAACAATGGTTCGTGACACGATCGAGTACGCCCGAGAATGTCACGCTTGTCAAGTGCATGCAAATTATATGCACCAACCACCGGAGCGGTTACACACGTCAACCACTTCCTGGCCATTCGAGACATGGGGTATGGACATTGTCGGTCCTATCTTTCCTCCTTCAGTCAAGGGTGATCGATTTATTCTCGCTATCACCGATTACTTTTCAAAGTGGGCTGAAGCCATTCCGCTTAAAGAAGTGAAAACGAACAACGTCATCAGCTTCATCAAGCATCATGTCATATACCGACACGGCGTGCCGAGGCGGATCATTCATGACAACGGTCCGCAATTCATAAGCAACGCCTTCATCAGGTTCTGTGACAAATTCAAGATTCAAGATATCTCGTCAACGGCTTATTATCCCGCTGCGAACGGATTAGCTGAGGCTTTCAACAAGACGATCATCAAGATCCTGTCAAAACTTGTAAAGACCAATAAGCGAGATTGGGACGATAAACTCGGCGAAGCGCTCTGGGCTTATCGCACCACAATACGCACTCCTACAGGAGCCACTCCATATTCTCTGGTGTACGGATGTGAAGCTGTGCTACCGTTAGAGATTCAAATCCCCTCCCTTCGGATCGCTCTCGCAACGGAGATGACGACCGAAGAGCAGCATCAAAAGCGTCTTGAGGAACTTGAAAGGCTGGATGAAAAGCGCTTGGAAGCTCAACAACACATCGAGTTCTATCAAGCCAGGATATCCAGAGCCTTTGACAAAAGGGTTCGCCAAAGAAGCTTCAAGGAAGGAGATCTGGTTCTCGCTGCGCGTCGACCAATAATCCTCACCTCCAAGAAGAAAGGTAAATTCGAACCCAAGTGGGAAGGACCATTTGTAATAGACACAGTCTATTCAAACGGTGCTTACCGCCTAATTTCTTTAGAGGGCGTCAGGCAATTAATGCCAATAAATGGGAAGTTTTTGAAAAAGTACTATCCCTAGTACGTTCAGGATAACTCATTTACCGGGAAGTTCCTTGAAGAATATTACATTTAATATTCCAAGAGGATAACCCAAAATCAAATTCATTTTCCAAAACCCCTCACTGATCAATTCCAATCGACAGTGAGTCCACCAAGAATGTTCTTCTGGCCCTCTTGATTCCTTCCATGAACAAGAGGTCCATTTTCAGTTCGGAGTCCCCTTTCGATAAACGAAAGAACTCCCTTTCTTTTCTCTTTGGTTCAACCTTCTCATGGTTATAACCGAAGTAGAAATTTTAGTTCGATAAACGAGAAAACTCATTTTCTGATCAGATAACCAATCCTATAAAAGGTAAGTTTATCTAGATCTTCCGGATTCTCGGAGTGGAGATCCCACTTCTAGTTTCCTTCTTCCACTGGAAATAGAATATAAAATTCTTCTTTTCCAGAATCAAGGAATAGAATATAGAATTCTTCTTTCCTTGCTCGGGGAATAGAATATAAAATTCTTCCTTCCCCACACCAACTCCTTTTCCAAAATTTATCAATTTAGGATTCATCCTAGGAAGTTTATCCCGAATCCTAAGCAGGGATAAGTCTGCGCCTAACACGCGCTGCCGGTTTAGTCTTTCTCCGTAGAAAAAGACACCAGAGTTCGATTCTGGGGTATTTTATCCTGAAACCTAAGTAAGGATAAGTCGACGCCTAACACGCGTCGCCGGTTTGTTCTTAACCGTTGAAAAGAACGCTTGTCCACATATTCAACATTGTGGCAGGTTGTTATTAATAACACCAAAATCCATGCCTTACACGTGTGGGGAATTTCATCCTGAATCCTAAGAAAGGATATGCCGATGCCTAACACGCGTCGACGGTTTGGTCTTTATCCGTAGAAAAAGATACCAGAGCCTGGCTCTGGGGACCTTTATCCCGAAGCCTAAGTAGGGGTAAGTCAACGTCTAATACACGTTGCTGGGTAGCCTATTCCCATAACAATGACAAAGTCTATGTATTCGACATCATAGCACGAAGTCTCAGAGAATTCAATCTCTGAGCACAACGTTACATGCGAACGGATTTAAACAATCCGCATGTAAGCCCGATTCAAACGGTAATCGGTAAGAGCACGTCAAATCCGTTGAAGGCTGAGGATTTGCCAAAAATCCTAAGTCAACGTCTCATACACGTTGCTGTTTAGTCTTTTCACAAGAGAAAGACGAAGTCTACGTATTCAATGTCGTAGCACTAAAAGAGTTAACTCTTTTAGCTTAACGTCATGTGCGGAACGGATTTAAACAATCCGCATGCTAGCCCGACTCAAACGGTAGTCGGTAAATGCTAATCAAATCCGTTGAAGGCTGGGGGTTAGCCAAAAATCCTAAAGTCAACACCTCACACGTGTCGCCGGGTAGCCTATTCCCGTAACAATGGCGAAGTCTATGTATTCGACATCATAGCACAAAGTCTCAAAGAATTCAATCTCTGAGCACAACGTTACATACGAACGGATTTAAACAATTCGCATGCTAGCCCGACTCAAACGGTAGTCGGTAAAAGCTCATCAAACCCGTTGAGGGCTGAGGGTTTGCCAAAAATCCTATGAGTATTATGGTTAACATTTCAAACGGAATGACGAATCATAATAAAAATAAAGATGAAAACTAGTCTCACTAAAAGAATCAAGAGTCAAAACACTCAGCAAACAAAATCATACATCAAGCCCGTGGCTAAAAATCTGCTGACTGATCTTAGATAGCTTATCATCATAAGCTTGACTAAGCTCGGCTCTAATGGACTCCACGATGGCGGTCGAAGTCTTCGCAGCAGCCTCCTCGGTCTCGGATAGCTTCTGCTTCAAGGACTTCAACTCATCAGACAAAGCCGCGCAGGTCTGCTGGTCCTGTGTCTTCGTCATCTGAAGAATACCCAAGGTCTCCTTTTCTTCGCGGAGTTCTCTTTCAAGCCGGTCTATCTTGGTTTCACAAGAGATAAGAGAGGAATCGAGTTCGGCAAGTGAAGATAATCTGGTAGCAAGGCCGGTCTCGACTCGAGCTACTCGGTCTCGCTGCATCTGAATCTCAAGCTCAGCAAGAATCTGAGTCTCGCGCAGTGACTGTAAGCGGGTGTCCAACTCAGCAGCAATAAATGAAGAGGCGCCGGTATCTCGAAGCTCACGAAACATCTGAAGCTCATGCTCTAGGCAGTCGAGATCGTCAACTATAGCCCTCGCCAAATCTGGATATCCTGCTTCCCTTATCAAATTGACTCTGGAATTAAGGAGAGGTTTAAACTGGTGAAGTGAAAGTCCGCCGTGGAAAAGTTTGCCAATCATAGCATTCACGAAGGAGAAGAAGGAGCGAACTTCTATACAGATGATGACCTTGTCGGGATCGTCATCAGATAACAACTCCTTCACTAGGATATGAAGACGAGAAGAACGCCCTACACAAAAAAGGGAGAAGTCCGTCAAAAGTCTTAATAAAAAAATAGCACTCCTTAATGAGTTGACTTATACCTTCTTCCCCTTGAGCCGCTGGGGGTGGTGAAGGTGTAACGGCTGCAGGTGCATCAACTAGTGTAGTTGGTCTCGCAACCGGCTCAACAGGGTCCTTCTCAACAAAAGCTCCTGTCAAATTCAAAACGAAATTCGCAGAGGCGTTATATTATAGCTGCACTAGTCAAGATTGGCTAGTCCTATAATCAACTCAGAAGGAGGCACATACCTTCAAGGGAACCATCCTCGGGATTGTTAGCAAATGTGGACTCAGAAAACATATCCCCAGGTAACTGGTCATCAATCTGAGGCGAGCTATACATGAAGTTCAGCATAGGAGTGTCCGCAAACAAGCCTCCCTCGTCAAAATCATCAATCGAGAAGTCTGACACAAGAGAATATAAGTGTCAAAGAAGAATGAAGAGACTACAACCAATAAAAAGGAGTTACCTTGCACAGGTGCATTAGCCTCTTGATTTCCAAAATCCTCATTCGCCTCCTGCAGGTCATCTGAAGGAGCAAGAAATACAGAAACAATTAGACGATGCACAAATTCCTTTGTGCGTCATCTAAAAAATACATTGTCAGTGTTAGATGTACCTGGATTCACGGGATCAGGTCCTACATTGACACTCTCCCCGATGTCAGCAACTCCTGTAGATCTTTCCACCTGAGGCAGGGGGTCAGACTCACCAGGAGATATAGGAACGGGATCAGGGCTCATCTCGCTCTCTCCACGTTCTCCTATATAGAGAAGGGAAAAGCATGAGTCAATGTTCAGAATAATCAAGAGGATAGTTTCAGGGTAGATGTTACCTCTGTCATTAGCAGGATCATCACCAGCCAAATCCATATCAGATGCTCGTGAAGCCACACGAGGTTTGCGGGCCAATCTCTTCCGCCTAGCAGTGGGGATCGAAGGTCTCACCTGAGGAGGAGGACAGAATTCTTCATCCTGATCAACTGTGGTCCCTGAAACATCAAACCATAGTCAGTTTCAATACTTCTGGAAGATAGAAGGAAAAGATGAATCACAAACCTCGCTCGGAAAAGTCTTCATAATCTTCAGGGTCTCCGCCTGAAACTTCGTCTGCAGAATGAAAGGTCCTCCGTCCCTCTTCATCAATCCGACGAGTCTTGTTCCGTACCCTCTGTGCCCGAGCGTTTTCCCGAATCCTACGGGAATCAACCTGAGAAGCTTCCTCAGCCTCTAGCTCCGCAATCGGCTTCACAGGGATAGTCTTGTTGGCTGCTAACAACCACTTGCAGCTCAAGAAAGTGAGGTTCAACTGCCGATCAGCACTCGGGAGGCTGAACTTAGCACCAGTACAGCCAGTCACGGTCCACAACCATGCACGGAGACCGTCTACCAAACCACTATGGGTCCGAAACTGCTAACGAGGATTCCCTACGTAAAGCTGATCATAGCCAAACTGGCGAGCGAATCGGCAGGGTAGATATGGCTCTATGAAGCACTGATCCCTCACCCGGAAAGTCAGATAGCCGGGCCTAATATTCACCAGCCAGTTGAAGCAGCCGATGTCTAAGTGAGTCCGATACTCTCTTGGCCTCTCCTCATCTATCAAACACTCGCCGTATCGGCCGGAGAACTGCGGAAAACAAGTGGAAAATGCCCAACACTTGTAGACCTACAGCTGCTGTCTAACATCAGAAAATCCGCGTCCCTCCCACCTGCCATTCTCAAGCAACTGTAACAGTGGAACAGAGTGGTCTATGGCGTTCGGTACCGACATCATATCCGAGCGGTGAAGGACGAACCAAGCCATCAAATAAGCGTACGGAAGCTCCACCTTAAGAGTGGGAATCTGACCTGGCAAATCAGTTTCCTTCCGTGTGAAGGCACTAGAAAGATGTCGAAGTCCTCGATGGATGTTAGCCACCATCACCGGAAGAAGTGAGAGTTCTTTCTTATAGGCGAGCTGAACTGCTGGGTAAAGTACCTCCAAGGGCAAGGCGTCGCCAGACTGATATGGAACCACGCACTTTTTCAACCAGATAGCAAGAAAGCCGACAAGAAGAGTCATCGGTCGAATCGGTGCGGTAGCATGCCACAAGAATGACTTAAACTTGGTCTTTGCAGGAAAGCCACCCTCAGGACTGCTAGTAGTGTAAGAGTGAGCGTCAATCTTCTTCAGTAGACTGTTCACCTCTGAATGAGTGAGTGTGCCCAACTCACAAATATCCTCGCTAGAACTGCTCTCCAGATTCTTGAACAAATAATTGGCAAACTGCTTCAGACTCACAGATGCCTTGGTCCTCTTTGCTAAAGGCTCAGACTGTGCCAAAGCAATGTGATAGTGACAAGTAAGATCCCATAGAGTCTCATAGCGATCGGGCATACGATCCTTCAACTGGTCCAATTCATGATTAGAGGGAAAGTACTCCTGGTATAGCATCTGTCCCATGGGCAAACCAGAAATCCTGTGCATCTCGTGAAGAGCCAAGCCTAACTCCCCCTGCCGGGTCAGAAAAGTGTTCGAGTCTGGATTATATAGCTCGAACAAAGCACAGAAATGCCTCAAACTGACAGGCAAGCCATACATGGTGGCACGAACGGCTGCATACAAACCACAAGCGTGCAACTCCTCGCCCCATCGGCTCAATACGTACGTCGTCATGCGGGTCCACCAAAACTTGTCCAAAGAATGGACCCAACCATAAATCCTGTGACGCGTCGCAGGCATCTCCCGTCCTAGAGCAGCGAGGCGATTCCTCAAGGTAGAAGCGGTGGCAAGGAATTCATTACGTGGTGGTGCATCCAGCCCTAACACTCCAGGATGCAATCCGGTGATATGACTCCTACTCGAGCCAGGAACTGCCTGATGAGTGACATAGCCGCAATGGACACTCTCATGATCCTCCGTCAAGCGCCACGACATCTCCCGTGTCACAGCCTGACGCCTGAGCTCAGTCAATGAGCGATGCCGAGGAATCTCCGGCAAGTATATGAAGCCACTGCCGGTCTTATGAAGCCACTGCTCAGCATCAATAAATACAGCTTCTGGGTCGTCGACAGAATCACCAAATAAGAAATCGCTCTTCCGAAGAGGCTGAGTAGAGCTGGCGTCCTTCACAAAAGGCGCATCTGTAATCAGCTGGCGAATAGCTCGATGCCCACCTTCCCTCACCACTTGGGCAACCTCAGTCGATATGCCCGAAGCAAACTGAGGAGTAACTGGTATAGGGTAAAGATCGTCAGAGGTCGAGTAATACTCGCCACGACGCCCATATACTGCGTGGGATGAGAATGATCCAGAAGGGTATCCCACTGCAAAATAAACAGTTAAACACTGATTAGTCTCAATTATAAAAGGAAATTGAACTCATCTTACAAATAGCTAAGATAGAGTCATTGCCTTATAAAGGGTGAGACGATTTGGCCACATTGTGCAATCACAAAACAGGATATGTCGACAACATATCCCTGCCTTATAAAGCGCAATGTAGCGTCAAATCGCCCCCTTTATTTTTGAGATATGGTTTTGACCAAGCAAAACATATCTTTAAAGCGTCGATCCTCACCAAGGAGAATCAAGGCTCTTCCCGATTGCC
>BQKN01045604.1:8934-21481 GCA_022839385.1 Asparagus kiusianus
GAACTGATGAGAGGAAGAGCCGATATCTCACTTTGTTGAGATATCCGTTTCAGATTCTTATCTCTTTGGTGAGACGGGAATTCTTATTGATATTTCTATCTTATTGTGCACCAGAAACTCTGCCGAAATTTCCGCTGCGCACAACAGAGATTTCATTTGTTCATTACTGATCTGAAAAATGAAAGTGCTCAATGTATGTAGGGAACTTTGTCTCTCCCTTTTGAGATATGGACTTCGTTGAACTGCCATCATTTAACTGGACTGTCATGTTTTTTTATGTTTAATTTAATTTGCAAATGCCCTCAGAAGACATCATAGTCGCTCCTATTTTATGCCTTCTGTTTCGTCTATGCTTTGGTAGTAGACAAGTGTTTTCCTGCTAGCACTAGTCTTTTCTGTGTAGAGTAGCAGTTTCCTTGTTCAATTACACCTGAAGATGTGGTAGTAGACGAGTGTTTTCCTGCTAGCACTAGTCTTTTCTGAGTAGAGTAGCAGTTTCCTTGTTCAATTACACCTCTGAAGATGAAGTCTCTTAGTCAATGTTTGAAAAGCTTTTTTGAAGTTTGCTTCGAAACTCACATCCAAACTTCAAGAAGGAAAATGGCTTCAAAACTTAAGTAAGAAGCTATGGGCCTGTTTGTTTCACCAATTTTATGGAATAGGAATGGTATTTGGACCTGACAATAGCGTTTTCGTAATTAATGGATTCCAAATGAATCCTAATCCTGAGTTTGGGTCAAATTTTTTTTATAGAATTGCTAATCTATAAAGTGGCTCAAACAGTGTATATTTCAGGAAATCCAAATCCACTCCATTTGCTAGGAATTGGGTGGAATTTCTGACACATCTCCTCTTTTTTATTCTGATTCCTAATCCTATTCCTAATCCTTGGGTGAAACAAACATAGAATACAAAAAAATGGGATTCCATAAAACTAAAACTTGTCTATAAATTTTTTATGGATTAGGTTGGAATCCATAAATAAAATAGGATTCCTAATCCTATTCCTACTCTCTATTGAACCAAACAGGCCCTATATATCCCTTGACGCTTATACCTCATCACTTAAAGCATAACTAAAGTCCCATGAAGTGCTTCTCTTTTGAAGCTCACGCGTCAGATAAGATAGAGAATATAAAAAGATTTAGAACTACAATTAAAACATGTATCTACAAATAACAACGTGACGACATATCAAGCTATTCAATTTGCAGGCTAAACTTGGTATGCATATCCATTCAATATGACCATTTGACTGTAAGTCTGTAACTAAGATATACTGATATATACATCTTATATATGTAACTTAGTTTATTATGATTTGTGTCTATACTTTGCACATTTAATGCTAATTTATTAATCAAGACCTGAATGCATATAGTTGTAAATTAAAATATGCTTTGCTCGTGAGGCTTACATTTCGCACTTTGAAGCTTACACCCCGCTTCAGAAAAAGGTCTAAATGCTTTGCCTTGTGCTTCCGTATTTTTAAACATTGATCTTCATAGGCATTTAAACTTTATAATTACTGACATGGATATTTCGTAAATGATTTGTAGCAGTGGAGCAATTTATATGATGATCTTTCCTCTAATGACATTACCCCACCCCACCCCCAGCACACACACGCGCGCACGCGCACACACACACACTCTTGTCCTGTGATAAATGTCAGTCTACTTCTATGATGGGGAACATCTCATCTATTGTTCTAATCTTCGATTTTAGTTTTCTCCTTAATACTACTTCTTACATATGTTTGTTGATAATAACAATTTTTTTAGTTGGAAAAGTTATGTTGCATGTTTCTTCTTCTATATAACTATTTGGGTTTATCAAGTTTCGAACATGCATATGCTTTTACAATGAGTTGATTACGTGTATGACTTGTTAGACGCTGGTTCACTTTCTGCTCTGTGGATTGTGGAGCAGCTACATGTTATAATCTCTCGTTCAGGAGTTTGATGAAAGCTGGTGAGGTGCGATGAAAATAGTCGAATTATGTATTCTGTTTTTCAGCCATTTAATTTAATGGACGATTATGTGTTTCTCAGGGATTTTTCTTTTTCTTTTATTCATAATTTTAACATCTGTTAATGTCAATGGTAAAGGTTTATGATACCTAGTTGTTCAGCATTTTTTAATTTTAAACAAAGGATTACTCAAATTGATTCTCCTTTGTCTAGCTTCTATTGTTTTATTCTTCGCCATGTTTGGGAATCACAGTTCATTTCCCCGTAACAGATACTTTGTTAAAAAAGTACAAGAATGCGAGATCAAACTTGGAATGTCTGAAGGAATTTGGTGCTACAATTTTACATAACATTGATGCCACAAGGATGAAAACTTACAGTGATTTGAACATGCGGAAATTTGACAGAATCGTGTTCAACTTTCCCCATGCTGGCTTCAGAGGAAAGGAAGATAACATGCGACAGATCAAGTATGTGACGGTAGCTTTTCTCTCTTGTTTATGATTAAAATCATGAGTGATTTGCTAAATTTTCAAGTTAATTATTTAGTATAATAGTCTATATTTGTCAGTCAGGCTCAGAGTGAATACTAGCAAAAAAGTAGGGTTAGGTGAACAGAGTCTATGTGCTAATGAAATAGAATGAGGGCAATAAAGTAGCTAAACCGTCATAGTATGGGGGTGAATCTGCAATTAACCCTTAATCTTTTGGGTAGCTAAACTACTCTTCATCTCATCATTTACCAGAGGCTAAAAAGCACCTAAACACCCTATAGTTTAACTCACTTTGTATTTATAGAACCGAAGTTGTTTTTCATAGCATTTATAGACACTAAGTTGTCTGAAATTAGCACGTAACTAATCTCTACTGTACAAACATGAAAATTATCAGCTTAGTGTTCTCGTGTGATACTCATATGTTAATTTTACACGTAACTAATCTCTACTTTTAACTATTAATATTTGTTGAATTTACGATTAAACTTATAGCAATTCTATTTTTAAAATAGTATTGAGATATGTTTAAAATAGAGTTTGGGTAATTTTAATAGTAAATTTTACTCTCAAAGTCCCCGCCACCTATGAAGCACGGACACACATAACATGAAGCCGTGTCGTGTCGTGTCCGTGTCGGACACACGTGTCGAACACACGTATCCTATGTATTTTTTAGGATTTGCCTCGTGTCGGCGTGTCGGATGGCCGTGTCGGATCCGTGTCCGTGCTACATAGCCCGCCACTACATGAAAATTTCAAAGTTGTGGTGAGGATTGAGGTTTATAATTTTTATTCTAACATATGCCCCGCAGTCAAGGCACCCTTCTAGAGCAGAAATAAGGACTCACACAGTGGATATGTTATCTGGGTACTCCTAACTGAAGCCGTACCTGACACGTACCCCCACCGGTACCCAAACTCCTTGGACACTCCTTGCATATATGAACATATTTACTCGGCCAAGTTCTCACTTATGCAGTATATGTCTCATACACTTTTTGGATGCATACCCTACACATCACATCCACTTCCTAAAACTTTTTGGACACAGATTGGGTTTCGAACTATTATTTTAAAGGATCATGTGAGTGTCAAGTTAAAAAATGATAGTTTTCCAGTTTACAATCCACATAATAAAAGAAACAAAAAAATATTATAGGAATTTTAATTCTCATGGTGCATGAATGAAAAGCAATATTGATCTCATGTAAATTATGAATTTCAATATGTAATATATGTATATAAATATTCATATAGTCGTGTTCCCATACCTTGCCTTCTACAAATTTGTCGTGTCTCGTACACGTACCCATTTCTATGCAACTTTGCTCAGCAGTATAATTTTTATATATATAAATATGCTTAGAAATTCATGGCCAACAAACTTTAGACCTGGGCTTTCTCTGATATCATTGTAAAGTCTCTGCCACTACACCAAACTCCAAAGTTGTCTTGAGGGTTATAACTTTATATTCTATCATTAACAAATATTAATGATTGAAAGGTTCTAAAATTAGCAAATTAATATCATATGAGTACTAAGATATCAATTCTAAACAACTTAGGGTATAGCAATGCTACGAAACAGAACTGAGGGCATATAACCAAGGCAATTTAGCTTTTACCAGTTGTCAAGTTTCTCAAATTCCATGCTATGAATATTGCATACGTCAATTTCATTTTGGCTGTAGAATTCTCTATTGAACAACTGCATTCCTACTAACGATTACTCATTTTTGCTCCCTAGTCTACACAGAGCTCTGTTGCATGGCTTCTTCAGGAGCGCTAGCCGCATGCTGCGACCATATGGAGAAATCCATGTCAGTCACAAGATCGGCGCCCCTTTCGACAAATGGAATCTCGAAGAACTTGCTTCTTCGAGTTCTCTCGCCCTCATTGAATGTGCCTATTTCAGCATCGATGACTATCCAGGGTACAAAAACAAGAGGGGCGACAGCGCCAGGAGCGACGAGCCCTTTCCTCTCGGTGAGTGCAGAACATTCAAGTTTGTTATTGGAAATATTCACAGGCGATGCTTTTCAAAGGACGCGTGGCTTCGGAGTTTAATTTCCAAGTATGGTAGAGAGGAAGTAAGCTACTCATTTTTGAGGCCAATTGGTTCGTGAAGGATTTCATCTGTAGTTTGTTGTGTGTATAACTATAGAGGAAATAATATTATTCCTGAGCTGCTGCTTGTTCATTCCCCCATTTTCTTCTTCACCTGTTAATATTCTGGGGGCAGCGTTTCGGTTGTGAAATTGAAGAACTGAGCTTGAACTCCTTGTTCTTTTAGCTGTTAATATTTTTTTTTATGGCAGGGGATGATTTGTTGCATCTTTAGAAGTTTAGCCACCTTCACTAAGAGTACGTAGCTGCGCTTTGTTTCTCATTTTTCTTGATAATAAAATTGGTCTTTTATTTAATTTCTTTTTTCGGCAGCTGCTAAGGCATCATGTTGCGTGAATTCTGTTTGAAGCCCAATGTCCAAATCCATCCCCATTTTCTCCTCCCGAAAAAGATCTCTTTCTCAATAAGAACGTGGAAAAGCTATCTAAGGGGGGTTATTCATTGGGATAATTTTTGGGATAATGGGATAATTTTTGGAACAATAATGTTTGGTGTTATTCATTGGGGTAATTGAAACCGGAGTAACTCTTATGGTGTTATTGGTTTGTTAGGGTAAATCTGGGACAAATACCCCACTTTCCCCCAAATTGTCCCAGCTATAAAAGCAATCCTTAGCCCCATCCTCATAATTTACCCCAATTCCTTCGCTGGAACCAAATTACCCCCTTTGAGATCCGACGCCCCCATCGAAGATCCGACGCCAAATCGCCCGCCGAGCTCCACCTCCGACCGCGGCCAGTCGTTCTCGAGGTCATTCACCCGCTCCTCCGTCGTCGTTCTCGAGCTCGAGAGCCAGCTCCGCCGTCGCCGTTCTCGAGCTCGAGAGCCAGCTCCACCTCCTCTCCACTCGCTTCGTCGCCCCCTCACCACTGATCTGACCCCCTCGCTGTGCATCCCGTGAAGACCCAAGTCATCAGCTCTGGCTTTCTTTGGGGACTCGGAGACATTGGAGCTCAGGCCATCACTCACCGTTCAATTACTTTGAATACTCAAAACCCAGTAATAATCTCTCAATCTCCTTTTGCCCTTTTCTTGATTTTCCGATTCTAAGCTTGTTATGATGATCATGGAAGAAAACCCATGTTAGTTTTTGTTGGGTATTGTCTAGATTCTTTTTTTTTTTTTTTTGCTTGGTTTGATTAATTGGTGATTTTTTTTTGTAATATGCTGATTGAAGTAATGGAAAATGGTTACTGCAAAAAGCGTTGCTCATTTACCCTCTTGTTTGATGATCTTGATCATGAGCAGTTATGATGATTATTGAAGAAACTCATGTTATGGTTTTGTAGTTATAGAAGAAACCCATGTTAAGGTTTTGTCTGAATTCTTGTTTTTTGCCTGATTGGATTAGTTGGGGGAACATATATGTTGATTGTAGTAATGCCGAATAGGAACCATGTGATGATTATTGAAGAAACCAATCTAGATGCTTTTTTTTTCTTTTTTTCCCCAGTGCTTGCATCCGTTGAGTACACATTATTAGGAATATGCTGATTAAAGTAATGGGAAATTGTTCTTATGTAAAGAGTTGAAGAATTTCAATACATAAGTAATACCCTTTTGTTTTTTATTTATTATTGATTGATTTTGATCCTATGCTTGTGATGATCCTTGAAGAAACCCCAGGCCTTTTTTGGGCATTACCTAGATCATTGTTTCTTTGCCTGACTAGATTATTTGGCAAACATAATGCTGGACTATGCTGATTAAAGTGACGGGGAAGGCCGAAATGGTATCAATCACATAGTATTATATAAAGAGTTGTGAAGGATTTTCAGTTCGTTTGCACACAATGAGGACATAAGAATCATGATTGCATCCTTTGCAATGCAATCCTTTCCTGAGTTTCTGAAGTGTTGATGCTTGAAAAGTATGGAAATGGAAACATGTTAAGGTACAATTCATGGTGATTGTTAGCAGCAGAGGCAGCTTGATCAAGAGAAGTTGTGGTGGAGCTCGGGTTCGGGCGGTTTGGGGTTGAAGGAGGTGGTTCTCGGGGTGCTTGGCGGCATGTGGTCGGAGGGGGAGGTGGTGTTGAGGGTGTTTGGCGCGGTGAGGGAAGGTGAGCGGAGGAGGGTGGTGGCGCAACGGCGGCGGCCACAATTCGATGTTGAAACTATTTATCTTGTATTGTTGTGATAATTTGATGTTGAAACTATGTAATTGTGAATTTTCTTGTATTGTTGTGATAATTTGATGTTGAAACTATGTAATTGTGAATTTTCTTGTATTGTTGTGATAATTTGACGTTGAAACTATGTACTTGTGATAATTTGATGTTGAAACTATACTCTGGTGATTTGTATGACAGTTGAAAAATTTTGTGTTATTAAAGATTTGGGGTTGTATGTTTGAACAATTATTGCAATTAAAAAATTTGTTAATATAGCATAAATATTAAAATAAACATCAAAATATTCAAAGATTGATTAATATTAATATTATTATATTATTTTTATTATTTTATATTAAAATAATCTTAAAAATAATATTATTGTATATTATAACTATTATTTATTTAATCATTTGATGTTATGTTAAGTTAAACTTGAATTTAATTGAGCTATAAATATAATATTATAAAAAGATGTCATACTAATTGTCCCACTTAAATTATCCCATTACCCCATTTTACCCTAATTTATCCCACTCAAATTATCCCATTGGGTAAAATTACCCCCATTGGAACAATTTACACCAACTTACACCAACGAATAACCCCAAGATATGGAAGTCTAGAGATATTGACTGGTATCACAGGAAACATATTTAGCCCTAGTACACGGTTCCCAAAAAAAAAATCACAGTGACATAGGAAAATTTTCATGATCGGCCTCATGGGGTATAATTCCATGATGAGGACCATAATCTTAATATTTAAGACACCTAGTAAAAAAAAGAGTCGAGTGATCATGACTCACAAATCAATGGCTCAGAAAGGGGGCAAAATTTGAAAACAGACTTCTTTGCAAAAATATTTTCAAAAAAGCCCGTTTTGAAAATATTCGCAAAAAACAACCTAGTTTCAGACATGAGGTTGAAACTGGGTTGTTTTTTGCGAAAAAAGTTCTCAAACTTCACGGGAGTTGAACTACCGTGAAGTTTTTTTACATAACAAAACTGACAAATTTTGAAAACAGACCGCTTTGCAAAAATATTCCCAAAAAAGCCCGTTTTAAAAATAATTGTAAAAAACAACCTAGTTTCAGACCTGAGGCTGAAACTTGGTCGTTTTTTGCGAAAAAAGTTTCCAAACTTCACGGGAGTTGAATTCCCGTGAAGTTTTTTTTACATAACAAAACTTCACGGGAGTTCTACTCCCGTGAAGTTTGAGAACTTTTATTCGAAAAACCGACCCAGTTTCAGCCTTGAGGCTGAAACTAGGTTGTTTTTTGAAAATAAAGTGGAAACTAGTTTTTTTTGGGAATATTTTTGCAAAGAGGTCTGTTTTCAAAATTTGTCCCTCCAAGAGGAACCGAAGATAATTCACAACCACTACCCTAATAAGTATCTGGGTCGAGACTCTTGCATCACAAAACAGTTACAACGGAAATCTCAAGCAACTTGACTCCGGTTTTATGCTCCAGGCTTTTCGGCATGTCAATAAACTTGAGTTGCTTTACTTGAAACTAGTTTTCAAGACTTCGGTCAAGTCGGATGACCTTTCATCCCTTCTTCCGAAAAATATACAACAATACAGAGAGCCACTTGGCCAACTTGACTTGATTGAATCCTTGCATGTCTCGTGCACCGCAACTTCATGCACATAATCAACGAAACAGACACTAAAGGAGACCAAGTCAGCCAAGTCAATAACAGCCAATTTCAGTATACATCAGTAGAGTAACATCATTTATTGCTTTCCACAACATGACCAACACAAAAGCTGGACATTAACTTGTGACTAGGATGATAACCTAAAGACAAGCTTCAGGATAAAAGAAATGAGTTTCACGTTAACTGACATGCTAAAGCTGACCACTAACGAAAACAAGCGAATGGAGATAATAGAAGGCGGTTAATAATTTTATGACATTATCAGTTCAATAATGGTTAACTTCATCCTTTCAAAGGATTGCAGCCATTCTTCGTGTTTTCCAGTGTAATGGTCATTCACCGCACCAAAATTGAAGTATCGGAAGAATACCTGCATAAGCCCAAGCGAGCAATGGTCCGAATCAACTTTAGAGACTCAAAAGCACAGTCAGAGCCAAGTCCCTCGACTAGACGAGCCGACAAGCCTTATTCCGACCGACAGGTCATCATGACCGACTCGAAGAACGGGATCAGTCGTTCCCTCGCAAATAAGACGACTCCTCGAGCAGACGACTCGATTACGCGCCCGACCCGAAGTCCACTCGACTGTTGGGTCGCCAAATCATAACGATGGCTCACGGATCAACCCGCATTGACTAAAGGGATAAGATCCGACCAGGATCACTTTAAATGTCACTCGAAGCTACAACATTGACCAACCCCATCAAGATATACGCTCTGACAAGGATCTCCGGCACGAGCCGTTTATTCAGCTCACAAGTCATGTCCCAGAAGATTGCCATAATGCTTTCCTGTGCACGAATGACTTCTCCTCCAATCGCCAGTCGCCACCTGGAGAAAGGACAACCACACAGCCGACCTACCCTACACCCTACCTACTCTGACAAACCCATAGCACTGAGAAGACTTCTCTCCCTTGACACCGAGTGACTTCCCTCCCAGTCATCTGGATGACTCAGCAACCTGCCTGTTCACCTTTCAAACCGCCTCCTATGCATAGTCAACAAAAGCCAAGGGCCACGCTCCCAGAGGCAAGTGGGCTATAAAGGGAGGAAAGAAAGGTAAAACCAAAAAGGTTGGCAACTTCTTCTTGCACCTGAGCTTTACTCCCGCTTTTGTATTTTTAATACTTCCAACAGCTAAACCCCCTACAAGGACCTCAATGGCCCAAGGGCCTCTCTTCAAACACTCCCTAAGTCCATCAACTGACTTAACCGTCGGAGGTACCACGGGGAAACTAGCCCCGTAGTCCTGCGATTCTTGTATGTGCAGGCTATCAGTCCACCCCGCGCGCTCAGAATCGGGCATAAAGTCGGAGGAGGAGCCGGCCCCAACATTCATCCTCTTCTTTTTCCCCATCGTCTCCAGGACAGCAGCTGCATCCGACAGCGGGAAACATTCATCGACTGTTTGTTTACGAGCATCAACATTCAGAAAAAACGTAAAATATAGATATATTGCTCGATAGAGTAATAAGAAAGTAAAGGCAAAGGAAAAAGAAATTTGTTTTCGTGAGACTGACTTGCAAGCTATCACATGGTAAGAAAATTCTGCGTGTAATCATTGGAGTACTAAAGTAAAGGACACAGGAGATTGCTTGTGTAGGTCATACATGTTGGGGAATACCTGGGACTACGCTAAACCCCTAACACCACAGAAACACAGTATAAAGAAAAGTACACCAACATACAGATGCATTAAAAAAAATTAGAGGCCATTACAACACAACAGAGAATTCCAACAGCGAGAAACTTCGCATGCATTTCCACGTCTACCACTTGTTTTTGCAGATACTTTAGACTCTTTGTACCTGGAAGCCGATATCATAGAGCAAAATTTCATTTCAAGCAAATAACTTCTCTAATAAACATTAGATTATTGATTACTTAAAACTATTGTTCTTTCCAGGTGAAGATATTTTATTTATTTGAATAAGAAAATCTTTCTTATGACTATTTCCTGTAACTATCTTTTTGACACCAAGTGCTCAGGACATAAGGAACTTTCAGCTTTAACGGCTTCAATCTACTCGCTAAGAAACAGAAAAACCAAAAGTCATGATTTAGCTAAATATCTTTTAATTATTGAAAAGTGGAGGAAAATGATGACATAGCTGGGTGCTCAGTGCTAACGCATTCGTAGCAAGTTCTTTTTCACACATGACCCTGATTGCACATTTTTTCACATTTAATCAAGTATATGGTATAATGTGGACATTTGTTAAATGTATAGAAGCCGGTCTTGAATAATTCACAGTAAAAGAGTCAATGAAACTTTCAATAAGATGCCGTGCTTCAAATATGCATCTCACTGCTGATGTCAATTAGAATATCTGTATTTTGTATTATAAACAAAAGAGCTTTTTGCTTTTAGGTCCAATTGTTTACCTATCTTTACCTTTAAACCCATCAATATTATTTGTATCACTAAGCCCAACTCTCTTTTTGTATTTATCTTTAAACCCAAATTCTAAAATACAATACTTTCAGCAGCTGTATTCATACAGAAGCAAGGTAAAAGCCTCAACATACCCCTCTCCCCATATAAACGTCTCTCCCCTCAAAATTCCCTTTTCACCGGAGCCCTAAATTAAAAAAAAAAGAAATCCCTTGCCTCCGTCGCCCGCTCCAGCCGCCGTGACCCAGATCTCGCCGTCGACCCGTCCCAGACCGTCGCCCGTACCCATTGTCGACCGTCCCAGTTCGTCGCCCGCAGCCGCTGTTTCCATCCCAGACCGTTGTCGTCGACCTCTAAATTCGATCTCGCCGTCAATCTCGTTGTCCCCTTGCCGCCGACGCATATCGTAGTCGCCGTTGTTGCCCGTCCCAGTCTTCATTGCCGTCGAACTCGCCGTTTCAGGTATTTATTTCTTACGAGCATTGGCTGGGTTGCCGTTGATTTTTTTTTATTTTTGATATTTGGATATTGACTGCATGGATAATTATTGGCTCTTAAACTCAACAATTTTAGCTTAATTGTTGCATTTATATTGTTTTGAATTCATGACTTTATAAATGAGGATTGGTATTGGTTTTCTTACGTTTTTTTTTAGAATTTCATAAATTTTTGCGTATATTCAGTCCCAATTCTGGACATCTAAAGTCTGTTACAAGATGTTAACATTTGATGCAAATGTCTGTTATTGTACATATGTTAACATTTGATACATTTCACATTTTCACTGAGCGAGAAAAAGGAAAAATTTCATAGGCTGTAAATAGGTTGATATAAAGCTAAAGTGTGGTAATTCGAGAATTGAGATTGTCTGTTACAATTTTGTTTGTAAATATGATACAATTTTGTCTGTAAACATTTGATACAATTTTGTCTGTAAATATCAAAATTGTTTGTTGGGAGTATTTATGTTTTATGGTTGCAGAAAATTCGATCTCATGGCTTTAGTGCGAATTCCATCGAACATTGGGTACTTCCGGGACCTTCAAAATCAGATTTCTACTTATTTATCAGAAGATCAACGAATTGCCCTTCGTGACACTCCATTTTATGGCTACTTAGATGTTCCAGATCTTCCAATGCAACCAGTTATAGTGGATTGTTTGTTGGGAGTATTTAATGTCGAAAAAAGTAGTTTCAAAATTAGAGGAAAATGGACCTCTTTGATGTTGAAGAAGTTGGGAGAATCACGGGTCTTCCGATGGTTGGATCTATAGTAGACACGCGGTTTCATAGAAGTGATCGCGATACAATCTACAAGCTTGTGCTTTCATATAGTACCGTGGCTGAAAAGGAAGAAGATATGAAGCGTGTGACTAGAAGAGGAAAGGAGAAAACTGACGAGGGTAAGAAGAAGATTGTGTGTGCTAGAAGAGATAGGATGGGTGAATTTATCAAGCAGATGGCCGAACGTAGAGATCCTCTATTGCCACAGATGCTCGTGGCTTTCATTATTGGCTTTATATTATGCCCCCAAGCTAGTATGAGTTGTCCCTTGTTTGCATTTAGGTATGCTGAGAAATTGGGCAATCTTAAGGAGTATAATTGGGCTGAATTAGTATACAATGTGTTGCGTACCGAGATGATTAAGGCTAAGAAAACCATCACTAAGAGATTTGAGGGAAATCGATCTAGAGGTGGTTATGTGGGGGGTTTTGCCTCGGTTTTGATGGTAAGTTAACATTTACTACATTTTAATGTCATTCTACATTGTATATA
>BQKN01045609.1:1711-14852 GCA_022839385.1 Asparagus kiusianus
AGGCAATCGGGAAGAGCCTTGATTCTCGTTGGTGAGGATCGACGCTTCAAAGATATGTTTTGCTTGGTCAAAACCATATCTCAAAATTAAAGGGGGCGATTTGACTCTACATTGCGCTTTATAAGGCAGGGATATGTTGTCGACATACCCTGTGTTGTGATTGCACAATGTGGCCAAATCGTCTCACCCTTTATAAGGCAATGACTCTATCTTAATTATTTGTAAGATGAGTTCAATTTCCCTTCATAATCGAGACTAACCAGTGTTTAATTGTCTATTTTGCAGTGGGGTACCCTTCTGGATCGTTCTCGTCCCACGCAGTCTGTGGGCGTCGTGGCGAGTATTACTCGACCTCCGACGATCCTGCCCCTATTCCAGCTACTCCTCAGTTTGCTTCGGGCACGTCGACTGAGGTTGCCCAAGTGGTGAGGGAAGGTGGTCATCGGGCTATTCGTCAGCTGATCACAGATGCGCCTTTTGTGAAGGATGCCAGCTCTACTCAGCCCCTTCGGAAAAGCGACTTCCTGTTTGGTGATTCTGTCGATGACCCAGAAGCCGTATTCATTGACGCTGAGCAGTGACTCCATAAGACCGGCAGTGGCTTCATATACTTGCCGGAGATTCCTCGGCATCGCTCATTGACTGAGCTCAGACGTCAGGCTGTGACACGGGAGATGTCGTGGCGCTTGACGGAGGATCATGAGAGCGTCCATTGCGGCTACGTCACACATCAGGCAGCTCCTGGCTCGAGCAGGAGTCATATCACCGGATTGCATCCTGGAGTGTTGGGACTAGATGCACCACCACGTAACGAGTTTCTCGCCACTGCCTCGACCTTGAGGAATCGCCTCGCTACCCTAGGACGGGAGATGTCTGCTACTCGTCACAGGATTTACGGTTGGGTCCATTCTTTGGACAAGTCTTGGTGGAGTCGCATGACGATGTATGTTTTGAGCCGATGGAGCGAGGAGCTGCACGCTTACGGTTTGTATGCAGCTGTTCGTGCCACCATGTATGGCTTGCCTGTCAGTTTGAGGCATTTCTGTGCTTTGTTCGAGCTATATAATCCAGACTCGAACACTTTTCTAACCCGGCAGGGGGAGTTGGGCTTAGCTCTCCACGAGATGCACATGATTTCTGGCTTGCCCATGGGACAGATGCTATACCAGGAGTACTTTCCCTCTAATCATGAATTGGACCAGTTGAAGGATCGCATGCCTGATCGCTATGAGACTCTATGGGATCTCACTTGTCATTATCACATTGCTTTAGCACAGTCTGAGCCTTTAGCAAAAAGGACCAAGGCCTCCGTGAGTCTGAAGCAGTTTGCGAACTATTTGTTCAAGAACCTGGAGAACCGTTCTGGCGAGGATATTTGTGAGTTGGCCCCACTTACTCCTTCAGAGGTGAACAGTCTGTTGAAGAAGATTGACGCTCGTTCTTATACCACTAGCAGTCCTGAGGGTGGCTTCCCTGCGAAGACCAAGTTCAGATCTTTCTTATGGCATGCGACCACACCGATCCGGCCGATGACTCTTCTTGCCGGCTTTCTTGCTATCTGGTTGAAGAAGTGCGTGGTTCCATACCAGTCTGGCGACGCCTTGCCCTTGGAGGTACTCTATCCAGCGGTTCAGCTTGCCTATAAGAAAGAACTCTCACTTCTTCCGGTGATGGTAGCTGACATTCACCGATGACTTCGACAACTTTCTAGTGCCTTCACACGGAAGGAGACCGATTTGCCAGGTCAGATTCTCACTCTTAAGGTGGAGCTTCCGTACGCTTATCTGATGGCCTGGTTCGTCCTTCACCGCTCGGATATGATGTCGGTGCCGAACGCCACAGATCACTCCGTTCCCCTGCTACAGCTGCTTGAGAATAGCAGGTGGGAGGGTCGAGGATTTTCTGATGTCAGACAGCAGCTGCAGGTCCACAAGTGTTGGGCATTCTCCACTTGTTTTTCGCAGTTCTCCGGCCGGTACGGCGAGTGCTTGATAGATGATGAGAGGCCGAGAGAGTATCGGACTCACTTAGACATTGGCTGCTTCAATTGGCTGGTGAACATTAGGCCTGGCTATCTGACTTTTCGGGTGAGGGATCAGTGTTTCATAGAACCATATCTACCATGCCGATTCACTCGCCAGTTTGGCTATGATCAGCTCTACATCGGGAATCCTCGTCAGCAGTTTCGGACCCATAGTGGTTTGGTAGACGGTCTCCGTGCATGGTTGTGGACCGTGACTGGCTGTACTGGTGCTAAGTTCAGTCTCCCGAATATTGATCGGCAGTTGAACCTCACTTTCTTGAGCTGCAAGTGGTTACTAGCAGCTAACAAGACTGTCCCCGTGAAGCCGATTGCAGAGATAAAGGCTGAGAAGGCTTCTCAGCTTGATTCCCTTAAGATTCGGGAGAACGCTCGGGCACAAAGGACGCGGAACAAGACTCGCCGGATTGATGAAGAGGGCCAGAGGACATTCAATTCCACAGATGAGGCTTCAGGCGGGGATCCCGAAGATTATGATGACTTTTCCGAGCGAGGTTTGTAATTCATCTTTTATTTCTATCTTGCAGAAGTATTGAAACTGACTATGGTTTGATGTTTCAGGGACCACAGTTGATCAGGATGAAGAGTTTCGTCCTCCTCGCCAGGCGAGACCTTCGATCCCCATTGCTAGGCGGAAGAGATTAGCCCGTAAGCCGCGTGCAGCTTCCCGAGCTTCTGATATGGACCTGGCTGGCGATGATCCTGCCAGTGACGGAGGTAATATCCATCCTGTGAACCATTCTCTTGGTTATTCGGAACATTGACTCACGCTCTTCTATCTCTATATAGGAGTGCGTGGAGAGAATGAGATGAGTCCCGATCCCATTCCCGTGTCTCCCGATGAGTTTGACCCACTACCTCATGAAGAGAGGCCTACCGGGGTTGCTGACATTGGAGAGGAGATCAATGTAGGACCCGATTCCGTGAATCCAGGTACATCTAACACTGACACTGTATTTCTTTAGATAATACATCAACGAATTTGTGTATCTTCTAACTGTCCTCTACTTCTTGCTCCTTCAGATAACTTGCAGGAGGCGAATCCTGGAAATGAGGAGGCTGATGCCCCCGTGAGAGGTAACTCATTTCCATTAGTTGTAGTCTCTTCACTCTTCTTTGCCATTTATATCTTTTTATGTCAGATTTCTCCATTGATGACTTTGACGAGGGAAGCTTGTTTGCGGACACTCCCATGATACGCTACATATATAGCTCTCCTCAGATCGATGACCAGTTACCTAGGGATATGTTTTCTGAGCCCGCCTTCGCTAACAATCCCGAGGATGGTTCCTTTGAAGGTATGTGCCTCCTTCTGAGTTGATTATAGGACTAGCCAATCTTGACTAATACACCTATAATGTAACGCCTCTGCGAATTCTGTTTTGAATTTGACAAGAGCTTTTGTTGAGAAAGACCATGTTGAGCCGGCTGTGAGACCAACTACACCAGTTGATGCATCTACAGCCGTTACACCTCCACTACCCCCAGCGGCTCAAGGGGAAGAAGGTATAAGTCAACTCATTGAAGAGTGCTATTCCTTTTTTTCTTATTAAGACTTTTGACGGACTTCTCCCTTTTTTGTGTAGGGCGTTCTTCTCGTCTTCATGTCTTAGTGAGGGAGTTGTTATCTGACGACGATCCCGACAAGATCGTTATCTACCTAGAAGTTCGCTCCTTCTTCTCCTTTGTGAATGCCATGATTGGCAAGATCTTTCACGGCGGACTTTCGCTTCTCCAGTTTAAACCTCTCCTTAATTCCAAGATCAATTTGATAAGGGAAGCAGGATACCCAGATTTGGCGAAGGCCATAGTTGACGATCTCGACTGTCTAGAGCATGAGCTTCAGATGTTTCGTGAGCTTCGAGATACAGGTGTCTCTTCATTTATTGCTGCTGAGCTGGAGACCCGTTTACAGTCACTGCGCGAGACTCAGCTTCTTGCTAGTCTTGAGGTTCAGGTGCAGCGAGACCGAGTAGCTCGAGTTGAGACCGGCCTTGCTACTAGATTATCTTCACTTGCCGAGCTCCGCTCTTATATTACTTCTTGTGGGACCAAGATAGATCAGCTTAGAAGAGAACTCCGCGAAGAAGAGGAGACTTTTGGCATTCTTCAGATGACAGAAGCACAGGACCAGCAGACCTGTACGGCTTTGTCCGATGAGTTGAAGTCTTTGAAGCAGAGGCTAGTCGAGATCGAGGAGGCTGCTGCGAAGACTTCGACCGCCACCGAGGAGTCCCTTAGGGCTGAACTTAGGCAAGCTTATGATGAGAAGCTGTCTAAGGTCAGCCAGCAGATTTTTAGCCACAGTCTTGATGTCTGATTTTGTTTACTGAGTGATTTGACTTTTGACTCTTTTAGTGAATTCCCTTTTTATCTTTATTATGATTCGTCATTCCGTTTGAAATGATTGACCACAATACTCATAGGATTTTTGGCAAACCCTCAGCCATCAACGGGTTTGATGAGCCTTTACCGACTACCGTTTGAGTCGGGCTAGCATGCGAATTGTTTAAATCCGCTCGCATGTAACGTTGTGCTCAGAGATTGAATTCTCTGAGACTTTGTGCTATGATGTCGAATACATAGACTTCGCCATTGTTACGGGAATAGGCTACCCGGCGACACGTGTGAGGTGTTGGCTTTAGGATTTTTGGCCAACCCCCAGCCTCTAACGGATTTGATTAGCCTTTACCGACTACCGTTTGAGTCGGGCTAGCGTGCGGATTGTCTAAATCCGTTCCACACGTCACGTTAAGCTAAAAGAGTTAACTCTTTTAGTGCTACGATATTGAATACGTAGACTTCGTCTTTCTCTTGTGAAAAGACTAAACAGCAACGTGTATTAGACGTTGACTTAGGATTTTTGGCAAATCCTCAGCCTTTAACGGATTTGAGATGCTCTTACCGACTACCGTTTGAGTCGGGCTTACATGCGGATTGTTTAAATCCGTTCCGCGTGTGACGTTGTGCTAAAGGAATGAACTCCCCTAGACTTTGTGCTACAACTTCGAATATGTAGACTTTGCCATTGTTATGGGAATAGACTACCCAGCAACGTGTATTAGACGTTGACTTATCCCTAGTTAGGCTTCGGGATAAGGGTCCCCAGAGTCAGACTCTGGTATCTTTTTCTACGGATAAAGATCGAACCGGCGACGCGTGTTAGACGTCGACATATCCTTTCTTAGGATTCAGGATGAAATTCCCCATGCGTGTGAGGCATGGATTTCGGTGTTATTAATAACAACCTGTCACAATGTTGAATATGCGGACGAGTGTTCTTTTTAACGGTTAAGAACTGACCGGCCGCGCGTGTTAGGTGCGGACTTATCCTTACTTAGGTTTCAGGATAAAATACCCCAGAATCGAACTCTGGTGTCTTTTTCAATCGGAAAAAGACTAAACCGGCAGCGCGTGTTAGGCACAGACTTATCCCTGCTTAGGTTTTGGGATAAAATACCTAAGATGAATCTTAATTTTGTAAATTTTGGAAAAGGAGTTGGCGTGGGAAGGAAAAATTTTATATTCTATTCCCTGAACAAGGAAGGAAGAATTTTATATTCTATTCCTTGTTTCTGGAAAGGAAGAATTTTATATTCTATTTCCAGTGCAAGAAGGAAACTGGAAGTGGGATCTCCACTCCGAGAATCTGGAAGATCTAGATAAACTTACCTTTTATAGGATGGGTTATCTGATCGAAAGAAGAATTCTTCGTTTATCGAAGTGAAATTTCTACTTCGGTTATAACCATGAAAAGGTTGAACCAAAGAGAAAAGAAATGGAGTTCTTTCGTTTATCGAAAGGGAACTCCGAACTGAGAGTGGACCTCCTGTTCATGGAAAGAATCAAGAGGGCCGAAAGAATATTTTTGTGAACTCACTGTCAATTGAAATCGATCAGTGAGGGAACTTTGGAGGTAAAAAAGAATTTGGGTTATCCTCTAGAATATTAGGTATAATATTCTTTAAGGAACTTCCCGATAAATGAGTTGTCCTGAATGTACTAGGGATAGTACTTTTTCAAAAACTTCCCATTTATTGGCATTAATTGTCTGTTGCCCTCTAAAGAAATTAGGTGGTAAGCACCGTTCGAATAGACTGTATCTATTACGAACGGTCCTTCCCACTTAGGTTCGAATTTACCTTTCTTCTTGGAGGTGAGGATTATTGGTCGGCGAGCAGCGAGGACTAGATCTCCTTCCTTGAAGCTTCTTTAGCGGACTTTTTTGTCAAAAGCCCTGGATATCCTAGCCTGGTAGAACTCGATGTTTTGTTGAGCTTCCAAGCGCTTTTCGTCCAACCTTTCGAGTTCCTCGAGACGCTTTTGATGCTGCTCTTCGGTCGTCATCTCTGTTGCGAGAGCGATCCGAAGGGAAGGAATTTGAATCTCCAACGGTAGCACAGCTTCACATCCGTACACCAGAGAATATGGAGTGGCTCTTGTAGGAGTGCGTATTGTGGTGCGATAAGCCCAGAGCGCTTCGCCGAGTTTATCGTCCCAATCTCGCTTATTGGTCTTCACCAGCTTTGACAGGATTTTGATGATCGTCTTGTTGAAAGCCTCAGCTAATCCGTTCGCAGCGGGGTAATAAGCTGTCGACGAAACGTCTTGAATTTTGAATTTGTCACAAAACCTGATGAATGCATTGCTTATGAATTGCGGACCGTTATCATGAATGATCCGCCTCGGCACGCCGTGTCGGTATATGACGTAATGCTTGATGAAGTTGATGACGTTGCTCGTCTTCACTTCTTTAAGCGGAATGGCTTCAGCCCACTTTGAAAAGTAGTCGGTGATAGCGAGAATAAATCGATCACCTTTGACTGAAGGCGGGAAGATGGGACCGACAATATCCATACCCCATGTCTCGAATGGCCAAGACGTGGTTGATGTGTGTAATCGCTCCGGAGGTTGGTGCATATAATTTGCATGCACTTGACAAGCATGACATTCTCGGGCGTACTCGATTGCGTCACGAACCATTGTTGGCCAGAAATATCCCATTCTTCTGATTCGATCATACAGCTTGGGACCAGGCTGATGCGCACCGCATTCTCCTTCATGTGCTTCCTTAAGAACTTCTTTTGCTTCTTCGTTCAAAAGGCATCGGAGAAGCAAATTATCATACCCCCGGCGATATAGCGTACGGGTCTCGGTATTGTAAAAGAACCGCGGAGCTCTTCGGCGAATAGATTCTTTTTCTTTTGCGTCCTCTGGCAAAATACCGTATTGGACGTAATCGATGATGGGAAAACGCCAATCTCGGGACTCGGACCCGATTTGGGTTGAGTTCACCTCTTTGGCGTTCTCGTTTTTATCATCCTCCTCTTCAACCTCTATATCGTATATAGGTATGCAGAGTTGGTGTGATCTTACTGTGACTAGCAGTTCAGTTTTGGGCGGTTGAGCGAGTGATACTGCTAGTGCTGCCAGTGCATCCGCATAAGCATTCTGGAGACGTGGGATGTATTCGATGTAGAATTCTTCAAAAGAATCTGCCATTCTGACAGCCTCCTGGTGGTACGGAATCAGATCTGGGTTCCTGACTTCATACTCCCCACGAACTTGGTTAACGATCAATTGAGAATCTCCAAAGACTTCGAGATACTCGACCCCCAGCTCTTTGGCGAAACTGAGTCCAATGATGAGCGCGTTGTACTCGGCTACGTTATTGGAACATGGATTCGTCAGCGAATAAGCTTGGGGCATCACGTGCTTCCCTGGGGAAACTAAGACCACTCCAACTCCGGAGGTGACTTTATGACATCCAGGGGTTACTGCCTTATTAACTGCTCTCAAAGCACCATCAAAGTATAATTGCCATACTTGTTGGTGCGACGTGGTGTTAACCTCGTGGGTTTCGTCTGGTAAATCATCATATACCTCAACTGCGTCTGTTGTCGGGCTTGCCGCCAAAAGATCACAAATCGCTTGTCCTTTGACTGACTTCTGCTGTTTGAAGTGCAAATCATACTGGGACAAGAGGAGGGCTCACTTTGCCAACCGCCAGTTCATCGAACCTGGTTGAGTCATGAATACCCGTACCGGATTAACATTAGCGATGACGTAAATCGTCTGGCCAACTAGGTAATGTCGCATCTTCTGTACTGCGAACACTAATGCGAGACATTCTTTCTCGATCATCGGATACCGAGACTCGGCGCCTATCAAGGTCCGACTTAGATAATAGACCGCCTGTTCGTGACCATTATCATCGTCTTGTGCTAATAAAGCACTTATCGAATGGTTCATCGCCTTGATGTAAATCAAGAACGGTTTACCTGATTTTGGTGCAACAAGAACAGGGGGATTCATCAGATATGCTTTGATGTCTTCGAATGCTTTTTGGCAGGCGTCGTCCCAAATAAAAGACACGCCCTTCTTGTTTAGCTTAGAAAATGGTTGGCACTTCCCAGATAGATTTGAGATGAACCTTCGGATATAAGCCAGACGACCTTGCAATCCTCGGAGTTCCCTTAGATTCCTCGGGGGTTGCAATTCATTTATCGCTTTTACCTTGTCTGGGTCAATGTGTATACCCTTAGTGGTGACGACGAATCCAAGGAATTTTCTGCTGGACATTCCGAGGAAGGATTTTGTGGGATTCATCTTCAACTGATGACTCCGCATAAGATCAAACATCGTTTTCAAGTCTTTGACGTGATCTTCTTTGTTGCGGCTCTTTACCACCAAATCATCAACGTAGCATTCCACCGTTTTCCTGAGGTGCCTCTGGAAAATCTTAGTCATCGCTCGTTGGTATGTAGCACCTGCATTCTTCAGACCGAACGGCATCACCGTGTAGCAGAAGACACCGAGGGGCGTTCTGAATGCTGTGTGTTTCTCGTCATCTGGGTGCATCTTGATTTGATTGTACCCTGAAAAGCCGTCCATGAAGGACATTCTCTCGAATCCGCATGTATTGTCGATAATTACATCCGTGATTGGGAGAGGAAAATCGTCTTTTGGACATGCTTCATTTAGGTTTCTGAAGTCGATGCAAATTCTGATTTTGCCATTCTTCTTCATGACGGGGACGATGTTGGCTAACCAGTCTGGATGTTGTTCCTCCCGGATAAATCCTGAGTCGATCAACTTCTTAACCTCCGCCTCGATGGCTTCCATAATCTGCGGACGAAACCGTCTTTGTTGTTGCTTGACAGGTTTAGCATCCGGCTTGATGTCGAGGCGGTGCATCGCCACATTGGGGTCTAGCCCTAGCATGTCTTCGTAGTTCCATGCGAAGACATCAATGTATTCTCTGATCAGGGCAATTAACTCCTCCTTCTCATCTGGGGGAAGGCTACCGCTGATAAATATGGGCTTTGGATTGGCCTCATCGCCCATATTAATTTGGACTACTTCGTCCTCGGTGGGTGGTTCTCTCTGCTCAAACCTATCACCATATTGCATGTTCAGGTGATGAACCCATGGGTCCTCCCACGTTTGTATTTGATCGTCGTCTTCCATTGTAGATGGATCAGCTGTAGTCATGTTCGACATTAAGATTTTGAACATTTCTCCCAAACTTGTGTCGGAATCCTCAGCTGAAGAGTCTGGCAAGTACCCATCCTTAGCTTTGTTAGCAATTTGATCGATGATTTGCCAACCACATTCGTCATCTGATGAGACATAGCCTAGGCCTCTCTTGTGACGGTAATAATTATCCGGTTTTCCTTTCGGGACATATGCCATTTTGACTGGGACACGGGAACCTCGATCGAAGTATAAACCTTCTCCGAGTGTAAAGTCGTATCCTTGTTTTTCCATGAGCGTACGCGCTTCCGGACTATACTTTGATAAGTGCAGACCAGATTTGTCATCGTCTTCATCTTCTCTTAGGAAATGATCCGGCAACGGAAGATTTTCTCCTTTACCGTAGATCACTTCTTTTTGTCCTCCTGTTTTGGCGGGAATAATCCGAGTTGTTCCGAAGGAATGCTGGGGGCGTTTCTTCGTTACATACGATGATCGGAGTGGCATACATAACTCGGGATTATTGTATAATCCTTCTATCACATCATCAAGAGACAAGGAGTACTCTAAACCAGGATTTATTTCAATATCGGTAAGTTGCCAGTTACAACCGCCGTCTGACGACTGTTCGTCATCGAGATTGATTACAAAGGGTACAATGTCATTCAAAACAAAACCACCATTGTAATCGAATCCGGCTTCGGAATCAGCTTCTTCTCCGCTGTCCGTGCCTTGGATCGATGGTTCCGTGTCGGATTCGTTACCATAAAGGAGAGAATCTGTGAAGTAATTCTCATACCCTTTGAATGGTTGCTTATCCGCGACCACCGTCCTAACTCTTCCATCAGTGTCGACATATTTCAAACACTGATGTAGAGTGGAGGGAACTATAACATTACTATGGATCCAAGGCCGACCCAATAGTAAGTTATAGGATGTCTCAGCATCAATCACGTAGCACGTGACCTCCGTCTTTAAATCACCCATTTGGCATTTTATCCGGATTTTACCCAAAGGTCTTGACCCGCTGGTGTTGAATCCGTAGATGACTGTGCCTGTAGACGCCAACTTGCTGACTGGAATGCCAAGGATGTGCATTAGTCGAAGTGGCATAATACTCACAGCGGAATCCGGATCCACTTGGATTCGGTTGACCTCGCTGGAGCCAATGTACCCGACGAAATATAGGGGCCGATCATGATTTGAATTCTTCGTCTGCATGTCCTCTTTGGTGAAGGTGATGCAGGGAAGGTTCTTAGCTGCCACGTTACACTGTTAGGCTAACAATTCTAGCTCCTCCGGTGCCGGCTTGATCCTGGTAAGGAACGCCTCTGAATCGGCCAAGGCCTCTTGTAAGGCTTCTCTAGTTTCCTTAGACAACCGTAGTAGCTCGTACAGCGTTATCCGTGCTGGAATATTGGCCAGCTGAGCCATGATGTCGAAGACACGCGGATTTTTTGAACTCTCCGGTTTGTCTTTTCCAATCGGATGACTGAAACGAGACTGCTTCGGATTCTAAACCTCCTCGGGCCTCTTTTCTTTCTGTTTGTCAACCGGTTGCCGTCGAGCATCTTCAACCGGTTTGGGAACTGCAATCACCCCCAGCTCTGTGAGAGTCTTGGCTGGTCCTCGTTTTGTCACCCCCTGCTCAGCAAATTGATCGCCCGGGGATGGATATTTAAAGTGGTATTCATTTCCACACCGGGTTGCAAAGACCTCCTGCTCCTCGTCGGAAAGTGGGAAAGCTGGGATTCTTTCGTCATCTTCTCCTGGGATGGCAGAAACTCCGTAACAAGACTTGCCTTTTCCTTTGGATTTCTTCTTGGATGACGATCCGGCCCATTGTTCATCTTCAATCAGGTCGGGGTGCACCCAGAGAATTTCACCGTTTGGGGCTGTGTGAGGCACAAGTCCCTTTTGACGTTGTCCGTACGGGTCGTCATTCACTGTCTTCATCCCGACTTTGGTAATGCGTTTTGGCTCGAACCAATCTGTAGGTACTGATCCAAAACTAATCGACACCGCGTTTGCTCCCACATTCTTGGCCGGTTTCGGAGTTATGACTCCTACATCGATCAACGCTTGGATCTTGTCCTTAAGGTGATAGCAAGACTTCGTTGGGTGGTGGACCGCTCTGTGGTACGCGCAGTACTTCGGGTCCGTCACCTTAGTGGCTCCTTCATGATCCACGATCGCCGGCAACTGGATTTTGTTGTTCTCCAACAAGTACTTGAAGATGCCGGGGACTTCATCATCCTTGAAGGAGTAGACTTTGGGAAACCTCGGCTCCGAAGACTTTTGCTTCTGAGACCTTTGCTGCCAATGCGGCTGCGACTGTTGTGGCGCTCTTTGCTGCTGCTGCTGTTGCTGAGGTTGCAATTGAAATGTCTGGTTAGCATCAACAGCATTAACATGAGCTTTACCTTTCCCTTTCTGGTTGAAGTTCTGCTTTGGAGGATTCGTTGCCGGTTGGCCTCTCTCCGCCTTCTTTCTTCTGAGGAATCGCTCAGCTTGCTCTCCTCGAACCTTCAAATCCTTTCAGGTCTTGGATGGTGCTGTGCCCATTGCTTCCAACACGTCCAGTGAAAGGTTGTTGTGGCAGGTCTGGAGGATGAATTCCTCAGTGATCGGGTCCCGGCAATTCATCGCCTTGTTCCGGAACCTTTTGACGAAGGTGTCGACCAACTCCCCGTCTTTTTGCTTCTCATCGAGCAACGATCCGATAGAGATCTCGGTATCATCGTCGAAGAAATTTGCAAGAAACTTGGTTTCCATATCGTCCCAGCTGTTTATACTTCCTGGCTTGAGGCGACGATACCAATCGAAGGCAGCTCCGCGAAGAGTGCCGACGAATGACCGCACCATCAGAGGCTCATTACCAGAGATGACTCCCAAGTGCGATTTGAAGTAAATCAAATGCTGAGTAGGGGAACCCATCCCATTAAACGGCGTGAAGTTAATTAGACTGAACTTCGCCGGATATGGGATTGATTCCCACTCTCTTGGGTATGGACAAGGAATGCCTGTCTTTTTCGTCTCTTGAGCAGAGATCAATGTGTTGATCTTGCTCTCGAGATTTTTATTTTTTAGGCTTTCACCTGTATCTTCACTAGCATTCTCGTTACCACCCCCTGGGTTGATGGGAGGGTTGTTAGCATTGTGACCCTCATTTGTGTCCTCATCTTCCAGGTTGTTCTGGTTGGGACGGCTTGGTTCGCCTTGTTGGTTCCTCAATGCTTAAAGCTGTTGGTCATGCATCTCTCTCATGTTCTGCATAGCCATTTGCATTTCGAACCGAAAGGTCTCCTGTTGTTTGGCCATGGCATCTTCAAGCATCTTGGCCACTTGCTCCGCGTTTATCATAAACGCTTCGCGGGGTTATCCTTCACTGGACACTGTGTTATCAGACGCCACTGCTGAGCCAGCATCTGATTCATCTCCCGAAGGTACTCTTGTTCGGATTCTACCATACGTAGCGCGAATGATAGCCCCGGATTGTAGACGAGTTACACGTCGGGATATTTCTAGAACCACCTCGGGGTTATCCTGAGCCGATGTTCCTGTGCTGGTCATATTTGCTGTGACCCTTGAACGCTCACCGTCTTCGACCATCTTCCTTCTTCG